>CAKNXH010052931.1:0-11912 GCA_932178445.1 Andricus quercusramuli
ATTTGCCTGAAAATTAACTGAAAATTTATCTTTTCCATATTTGGTTGAAAGTTTATCTTTTATAGATGAAAATTCATTCTTTTTGTAGAAAATTTAATTATTTAGTTTAAAATTCATTTTTTTGGTTGAAGATTCATCATTTTAGTTGAAAATGTATTTGTCTGGTGGGAAATTTTACGATGTTGTCAAAAATTCTACTATTTACTGGAAAATTAATATATTTTGTTGAAAACTCAACTATTTTGTTAAAAATTTATGTTTTGATTGAAGATTCATCATTTTATTTGAAAATTCTTTTTTCTTGTGGGAAATGTTACGATTTTGTCAGAAATTTTACTATTTGGTTGAAAATTCATATATTTTGTTGAAAAATCGTCTTTTTCAGTAGAACATTAATTTTTCTGGATACAAATTTATATTTTGGGTTGAAAATTCATTTCTTTGATAAAAATTCTTGTTTTTTTGGCTGAAAATGAACAGAAAATTGATCTTTCCCATTTTTAATTAAAAGTGTATATTTTTTAGTTGAAAATTCGTCCTTTTGGTAGAAAATTCAACTATATAGTTTCAAATTCATCTTTTTGGTTGAAGATTCATAATTTTAGTTAAAAATTCATTTGTCTGGTGGAAAATTTTACGATTTTGTCAAAAAATTTACTATTTGATTGAAAATTCATATATTCTGTTGAAAATTCACATATTTTATTGAAAAATCTTATATTTTGTTGAAAAATCGTCTTTTTGAGTAGAACATTAATCCTTCCGGATAAAAATTCATATTTTGGGTTGAAAATTCATTTCCTTCATTGAAAATTGAACTATTTTGATAAAAATTCGTGTTTTTTAGCCGGAAATTAACTGAATATTTATCTTTTCCTTTTTTGGTTGAAAGTTTATCTTTTTTAGTTGAAAATTTATGCTTTTAGTAGAAAATTTAACTATTTAGTTGAAAATTCATTTTTTATTGTTAAAGATTCATCATTTTAGTTGAAAATTCATTTCTCTAGTGAAAATTTCACAATTTTGTTAAAAAATCGTATTTGTTTTCGCTGAAATTTTTTTTGACTGAATAATTAATAATTCCATTTTTTGTTAAAAATTTTCATTTTTGTTGAAAACTCATCTTTTTGGTCAAAGATTTATCATTTCAGTTGAAAATTCATTTGCCTGGTGGAAAATTTTACGATTTTGTCAGAAATTTTACTATTTGGTTGAAAATTCATATATTTTGTTGAAAACTTGTTTTTTTTTTTTGGGTTGAAAATTCAATTATTTTGTTAGAAAATGCATATTTTTGGTTTGTATATTTGGGGTAAGATTTTTTTAGTCATTAATTAAAAAATCATTATTGGTTAAAAATTCATTTTTTTTGTGAAAAATAATTTTTTGGTTTAATTTAGCTGTATTTCATTCGAAATTAGAACAGTTTCATTTTTAAATAAAACAAATACAATTTCAACCAATTATTGAATTTTGAAGTCGAGAGGACAATTTTTTAGAAAAGAGTTAAATATTCAAACTGAAATTATGAACTTTGAAAAAAGTTACTTTTCAACAAAATATTTGAATTTCCAATCAAACTTTGGAATTTTCGACCTAAAAAGTTAATTTTCAACCAAACAGTTACATTTTTTAACCAAAAGTGGAATTTTCGTTAGAAAAAATTAATTATTACAAAAAATTTTCAACAAATTAGTTCAATTTTCAACCAAAGAGGTGAAATTTCAACTAAAATTATGAATCTTCACCGAAGAAATTAATTTTTAAGAAATGAGATGATGAATTTTCAACTAAAAACCATAATTTTTTACCCAAAAATAGAATAGTTCAATTTTCAGTTAAAAAAAATTAATTTCAACGCAATAAAAAACGAATTTTTAACAAAATAGTTAATTTTTCAACCAATGAAATAAATTTGACTAAAATTAAGAACCTTCATCTAAAAAAATTAATTTCTCACAAAATAGTTCAACATTTTCAAAATAAAATACTTAAATTTTCAACTAAAAAAACGAATTTTTTTCTAAAATGATGAATCTTCAACTAAGAAAATGAATTTTTAACAAATTTGTTCAAATTTGCCTCAAGTAGTTGAATTTTCAAAAAAAAAAAAAAAATGCTTTTCTACCAAAAAGGCGAATTGTCAAAAAAATACATAAATTTTCAACCAAGTAGTTAAATTTTAAACTAAAGGGGTATTTTTTTCACTCATAACTAAAAAGATTAATTTTCAAACAAAAATCGAATAGTTCAATTTTCAGTTTAAAAAAATAATTTTCAACCAAAAAAAAAACGGATTTTCAACAAAATAGTTAAATTTTGAATCAAAGAAATGAATTTTTAACTGAGATGATGAATTTTCAACTCAAAACGATAATTTTTTCACCCAAAAATAGAAAGTTTCAATTTTTAGTTTAAAAAATAATAACTACAATGCAATAAAAAACGAATTTTCAAAAAATTAGTTGAATTTTCAACCAAAGAAATGAATTTTGCTAAAATGAAGAACCTTCAACTGAAAAAATTAATTTTTCACAAATTAGATCAATTTTCGTCCAAATTGTTGAATATTCGAGTCGAAAATACGAATTTTCTACAAAACAGTCGAATTTTCAAACCAAAAGAGTGAATTTTCATTCGAAAGTTAATTTTTTGACAGAAAGAGATTAATTTTGAATTCAAAAAAATATGAAATTTATACAAAAAGAGATGACTTTTGAAAATAATGAAAAAAATATCAAATTTTGGAATTTTCAAGCCAAACCAGCTTATTTGCAATGAAAGAGTTGAATTTTTAACCAAAATGATGACTTGTTGATAGAACTGCTAAATTTTCGACAAAAAAATTTAATTTCCAACTCGATTCCCTGCCCGACCGGCAATCGAACGTTCTGAGGTTCAATTCCCAGCGGAGCGAAAGGAGAAAATCTTTTTTCAGAAAAAAATGGATTCCAAAATTTCAAATATTTCCAATATTTCGTCAAGATTTCAGATAAATTTCAAGCATTTCAATTATTTCACAAAGATTTTAAAGGTTGCGCAAAAATTTCGGATAAATAAAAAAGATTTCACAAGTATTTCAAATATTTCGCAAACATTCTGGATATATTTTGGATAGATTTAATAGATTTCAAAAAGACGATTCGTGTGAATTTTCTTTTTTCTTACTTTCAATTCCTTAAAATTAGCAGATTTTTTTCTGCGCAGTTGTTACTTACGCTACATACACCTGCGCAGTTGTTACATACTTTGTTGAAAATTCGTGTTTTTTGGTGGAAAATTCGTTTCTTAGGAAAAGGAAAGAAAAAAGAAAATTTAAATATTTTATTGACTATTTTTTTCTTTTTTGGTTAAAAAATAAATCAATAAAATTGAAAATTCAGTTTTTTAGTTGAAAATTTCGCTATTTTGTCGAAAATTCGTTTTTTTTTTTAAGTAAAAATTAATCTTTTTGGCTAAAAATTTATATTTTATAGTAGCAATTGAACTATTTGGTGCAGAATTCGTATTTTTTGGTTGAAAATTGAATTTAAATGAGTTTTTTCATTTCATCGTTCAAACTAAATTTTTAAATTTTTTAAAAATTTTTTAAAAATTTTTAAAAATTGATCTCTTATGTTGAAAATTCTAAATTCGAAAACAGTTTTAGTTTAGATTTCCAAAGAAATGAATTTTACTAAAATGAAGAACCTTCAACTAGAAAAATTAATGTTTCAGAAATTAGTTAAAAATTTTTTAAATAAAATACTTGAATTTTCAAGCAAAAAAAGATTTTCTATCGAAAGATGAATTTTCAAGAAAAGATACCTGCTGAAGAGGTTGAAATCCTCCTAAGTGCACGACTTATTCCTTTTTTTTTTTTTTTTTTTTTTTTTTTTTTGTGAATGCCTTGAGGATGTTGGATAGTGGTTACTAGTTTGATAAAAATGACTTGAAACTGGTTCAGTGTAGTTAACCCTTTAAAAATAAAGAAAAAGGGAATGCCACAAGAAGTAAAGGTAGAATTATTGCCGTAGGTCTGCTCAGAAAAATATTTGTCTTTAAACACAGAAACCTTTACTTTAACATAATTTTTTTTCATAACAATAAATAAATGTAGTTTTCTTCAAAGAAACATTTATATTTTTTTTCCCTCAAATAAACTTTCACCAAGATTTCACACAAATTGTATTGTACATTTCACATGTAGAAATTATTCTAATTAATTTTTTTTTCTGAAAAAAGATCTGTTACTTTCGCTCCGTTGGGAATCGAACCTCAGAACTTCCGAATGCCGGTCAGGTGCTTTCTTATTAAGCTACTAGAGAAATCGAGAGGATAAAATTTTTTCAGAAAATACAAGCATTATTTTACTAGATGGTGCAAGTGAAATTTTGCAAGTAATCTGTATTATCTTTAGAAAATAACAGAAATTTTTAACTTCTTTTCAGACTAGATTGAGATACATTTTATTTATCATTTTAGTTTAAAATGCATTTCCTTGAAAATTTATCTATTTGGTTCAAGATTCGTTTTTTCTTTGCTAAAAGATTAAACTATTAGTGTAAAAATTAAATTTTTGTTTAAAACTCGTTTTTTCGGTTTAAAGATTTATCTTTCTTTTCAGAAGTTTTATCTTTTTTTTTTATTATTAAAATTTAATCTCTTTTCGTTGAGGATTTAACTATTAAGTTCAAAATTCTTATTTTTTGGATAAATTTAACTGTTTTTAATTTTAAATTAAAATATTTCTTTATTGAAATATCAACTATTACATTTTTGTTGAGATTTCATCGTTTTGGGTTGAAAATTCAACTGCATCAAAAAATATTGAAAAATGCGAATGTTTGAAAAATTAATCGTAATAGTTGATATTTCTACCAAGAAAATATTTTAATTTTCAATAAAAAACTATTAAATAAATCAAAAAATGAGTTTTCAACCAAATAAAAAAAATTTTCAGCGGAATTGTTAGATTTGTAACCGAACAAATGAATAATTAAAAATAAATTATTCAAACAAATGAAATATTTTTTAATAATTTTTTTCAAAAATTCTTTTTTTTTCATAAAAAATTATTACCACTTGTTTTGTGGAATATTTATTAACATTTTTTTTCATCAATTTTAAATTGTTTAATCAAATGCTATTTGTTTATTTCTTTCGAAAATTAGTTTTTCTTTCTAATAAAAATTATTACTGTTGGTCGAGTGGAATATTTATCAACATTGATTAATAGATGTTTAATTATGTAAACAAATTCCATTTGTTTAAAAAAGTTTTTTTTCTTCTTCAAAACTACGTCGAACTGGCAGTTTCTTCTCGTTGAGTGGCATAAATATATTTTCAAATATTTTCCAATCGATTAAACAATAAATTATTATATATTTTCAACTAGTAATCAAGATTGCATTTCAATTGATCTTATATGCACATCTCACCTCCATTATTCAACAAACCCTTATTTGTTTTAACAAATTAAATTTGTTTTAACAATTCTCATTTGGTTAAACAATTAATTGATTGCTGAAACAGTTCAGAAATATAAGAAAATTATTGTTTTCGAAAATCAAATGTTTCAATATTAATAGCAGAAAAGAATAATGTACAAATTTTGTGGGAAAAAATTCAGTGGACTCCTAAATTTTCAAGTCGTAACTCTTTGATCAGCAATTTATAACGTTCATTCCCAGATAACAATCGTGCGAGGCACGTTACCCTGACAGCATGCGAGGCACGTCGTGCATGTAGGGTGTGGTGCAGATGCGTCGCAGTTTGTGAGAGGCACGTACGTGCGAGGCTCATGCGTCGCACAATGCACACTTTTTTGATAATAATAATGTAAATTATTAATATTGTAGAAATAATCAGTGTCAATGATATACAACAGAAAAAATATGAGAAACATCTAAAATATAAATTTATATGTTTGAGTATTTTTAATTTACAGATGTTGGAAGACTAATTTAAAAAACTAATTTTTACAATTTAAACAGTTCAAAATGATGTGTTGGACTTTTACAACTTTTCAAATGTTTTGAAATTAATTTGACCATTATTATATTGAAAGAATTTCGTAATGTTCCCGCGTGATCACGTGTGTGGAATAAACTTCAACATGGCGTTTCTTTCTGTTGGTTCGGGTTGGTCGTTCATGATAAGTTGTTCATGTTGCAGTGTGACGTGCTTTCATCTCGTTCTGTGAATTTCGTTGAAAAAAACGTTTGAAATTGATTGAAAATCTGACAGGTACATTTATTAATATTTATTTCACAAAGTCTTGTGATCTGACTTGTGTTTTTTTCACTTTCACAAGTCCAAGCTTGTCTTTCTATCGCTACTGAAATTCCGAGGTTTATAACCTCCATTTCAGTGGTGGTGAATTTTTATATTTTTCTAATACTTGACACAATTTGAAAAAACTAGTGTTTTTTCCAACTACCCCAAGGTATACCTGCAGTACAAAGTAGTACAGTGTCATTGTACAATGTCGTTTTACGAGACGCATGAAGCTCGCTTTTCAACGTCACGTGTGCGAGCGATATGCGTCGCAAATGACGACACATCTGCGTGGCGCGGTGAAGGCATGCGTGCAGGATTTCTTGTGTTCGCACAAGAAAATCCGTTGCAGTGCGCTGGAGACGTCTCACGGACGTGCCGTCCGCGCACGACACATACCGCCAACCAATCGCGTGCAACCTGCTGTGCTGCTACGGTCCGTGGCAGCACCTACTCAAGAGGGTTGCGAACTAGTGTGAGTAGCGACATACTTGTGTGCGTCACCGGTCGGACCGCAGCAGCACGACAGGTTGCACGCGATTGGTTGGTGTTATGAGTTCGCGCGCGAACGGCACGTCACGCCTCCAGCGTGTTGCAACATATTTTCTTGTGCGAACACCTTTAATCTGCGCGCGTGCGAGTGGTACCGTTCGCTCTGAGCGCGCATTTTGTTATCTGGCTTTCTTAACAAAAATTGAGAAAATAATTTTAAAAATATTCTACCTATTAAAAACTGAATTTTAAATTTATCGGCTAAGATAAGCTTTTAACAAACAAAAAAAAAATTTAATATTAAATTGGAAAAATAACTTTTTAACCAAATGAAATAAATTTTCAACGAAATGATTAAATTGTCAACCAAACAAATTAATTCTCCACCAAAAAGATTAAATCTATAAAAAAAATGTTTTGACCACAGAATAGTTGAATTTTTAGTTTAAAAAATGAATTTTCTATGAAAAAAAGCTCACAAAAAAATTTTTGCAGTTCGAATTTCAACACCAATATGATAAAATATAACGAGGACAGCAAATAACAATAAACGTTTGATAGTTTTTTGTGTAGTCACTGTCTTAATTTGCCTACGTGATCATCGGCACGTTCACATCAATAAAAGTGAGAGGTAAAATTAATTCAGTTCAAGACTCAATAAATGTAACAGAAAAAATCATGAACTTTTATCCTACTTTCAAATTTTCTGTCAGGTCATTGAATATATTTTTATAATTATTTCAAAAATTCATATTTTGAATAAAAACAAAATTTTCATTTAAAGTGAAAACAGAAAAAAACGCTATTCTTGGGTATTGAATTATTTTCCCACTGAAAATATTATATTTAAGAGAAAGATATGGATACGGTCTAAAATTTAAAAATATTTATACAGATTTTGTAATTTAATTAAAAACTTTGGATCAAAGGCTGAGAAAAATCGCCGCAAACCATTTCGGATGGATTAGGGCACGGCATAATAAACCTTGTATGCAGCTAAGCTGGGATTTACCGTAACACATTCTCAGGTATAAAGCGTGTGTGAGCAGTTTTCAGAATCTTCGAATTTTCAAGCAAAAAATATTAAATTTTAAATAAAAAAAGTTGCATTTTCGACCAAATAGTTTAATTTTTATGCTAACAAAAAAGAGTTCCTTTAGAATCAACAAAAATGAATTTTCAATTTAATAAAGTTGAATTCTCTACAATAAATATATAGTTTTTATATTAAAAAAAAATTGAAATAAAAAAACTAATAATAATAATTTTTAAAACAAAATCCGTCGGATTCTCAAACACTAAAGTTGAATTTTGAAGGAGAATATTACTGATCAATCAAGAAAGATAAATTTTCAATTTAATAAAGATGGACTCTCTAGAAAAATATATTTTTTTCGATGTCCCAGCAGAAAAATATATTAATTTTTAATAAAAAACAGTTTAATTCAACCAAAAAAGACGCATTTCCAACAAAATACATAAACTTTTATCAAAATAGTTTAAGGTTCATTTGAAAAAAATTATTTTCATTTTTTTAACCAAAAAAAAAAAAGAATATACAACAAAATATTTCAAATTTCAACTACAATGATGAATCTCAAAAAAAAAAAAAAAAATTTTAACAGAATAGTTGAATTTTCAATCAAGAAGGATAAATTTTCAACAAAAAAGTTCTTTTTTCTCAACTAAGAAACATAAATTTTCAATTTAATAATGATAAATTCTCTACCAAAAATAAATAATTTTTGATATTCCAATAAAAAATTTGTTGTTCTAAAACAAAAAACAGCCCAATTAAAAAAAAAAAACATGTTTTTAACAGAATAGTTGAAGATTCGTTTAAAAAAATTTAAGTTCCATTTTTTCAACCAAAAAAAAAAGGATTTCAAACAAAAAGTTTTTTCTCTCAATAAAGAAAGATAAATTTTCAACTTGAAAAAGATTAATTTTCTACGAAAAATATATCATTTCTGATATTCCGACAAAAAATGTGTTAATTTTAAATAAAAAAAAGTTTAATTCAAGGGTAAAATACGAATTTTCAACAAAACACATTAACTTTTAACCAAATAATTGATTTTTAAGTTTAAAAAATTAATAATTATTTTTTCATAAAAAAATGTCAAAAAAATAATTCAAGTTTCAACTACAATTATGAATCTACAACCAAAAAATTAAATTTTTAGCAAAATAGTTGAAATTTCAGTCAAGAAAGATAAATTTTCAATTTAATAAAGATGAGTTCTGTACAAAAAATATCTAATTTTTGACATTCTAGCAGAAAAATATGTTAATTTAAAATAAAAAATAGTTGATGGTTCAGTTAAAAAAATTTACTTTCATTTTTTCAACAAAACAAAAAATGAAAAAAATTTTCAACAGAATATTTCATGTTATAATAACAATGATGAATCTAAAAAAAAAAGAATTATTAACAAAATAGTTGAATTTTCAATCAAAAAGTTGTATTCTCAACAGAAAAATTATCTTTCTCAATCAAGAAAGATAAATTTTTAATTTAATACAGATGAATTCTCTACCAAAACTATATAATTTTTAATATTCCAACAAAAATATGTTAATTTTAATTCAGAAACAATTTAATTCAACACAAAAAATTAATTTTCATTTTTTCAAAAAAAAAAAAAAAAGAATTTTCAACAAAATATTTCAAGATTCAACTACAATGATGAAGCTCAACCAAAACAATGAATTCTTAACAAAATAGTTGAATTTTCAACTAAAAAGATGTATTTTCAAAAAAAAAGTTGTTTTTTTCTCAATCAAGAAAGATAAATTTTCAATACCGAAAATATATAATTTTTGATATTCCAAAAAAATATGTTAATTTCAAATCAAAAACAGTTGTATTCAAACATAAAAGACGCATTTTTAACAAAATAGTTGAAGGTTCAGCTTAAAAAATTAATTTTAATATCCTCAGCCAAAAAAAAGTAATTTTCAACCAAATATTTCAAGTTTCAACTACAATGATGAATCTCAAAACAAACAAAAAATGTCAACAAAATAGTTTAATTTTCTACCAAAAAATATGAATTCTCAACAAAAAGTATAATAGTTGATATTTCAACCAAAAAAGATTTTTTATTTTGAATCAAACACAGTTCTCATCGAAAAATATATAATAATTGATATTTCAACAGAAATATATATATATATATATATATATATATATATATATATATATATATAAAATTTTCAATAAAAAACAGTCGGTTTCAGGAAAAACGACAAATTTTCAACAAAATAGTTAAATTTTCAAACTAAAATGAATATAGTTTTAGGGAGCTTTTGACTTCAAATCCTTGAAAGATGAATTATTAACAAAAAAAATTTTTATTTTTGACCAAAAAATATGAATTTTCTACCTACAAAGATGAATTTAAATTCAGCAAGATGAATTTTCTATAAAAAAACGAATGTTCAACAAAACACTCGAATTTTCAATTTAAAAAATGCCTTTTTAACAAAATAGTTGAATTTTCAATAAAATAATTAAATTTTTCACCGAATAGTAGAATTTGGAAAAAAAATATTAATAGACTTTCCAGCCAAAAAATAACACTAAGAGTTGCAATAACACTATTTGAAAAATATTCATGTAAAAAAAATTAATTTTTCAAAAAGAGAATTTAAATCTGGAGGAACAAATTTTCTATCCAAACAAAACGAATGTTCAACAAACCAGTTGAATTTTCAACTCAAAATGATTTTTATTTTAAATAAAAAACAGTTCAGTAAAGAGTAATCGGAATGTTATACGCGGCTCGCATGGAGCGAGACTCTTTTAATTGATAGATTCAAAACACTCTCGCAGACGACGTCTATTCATTCAATAGGCAACCATTTTAAATTATAATAACTAGTAATTAGACCCGCAAGTTAGAAAGAGAGAGAAATAGGTACTCCATGAAGTGACGATAGCAGTGACGTCAGCAAGGCGCAGGGCGAGTAGAGGCGAGAGTCGCGAGTAGAGCGCCCTCGAAACTCGACGCGCGCATCTCCCACCAACGATTTTCTACCCTCTCCGCTCGACTCTTACGCAACGCCCACGCAGCCTCCCCGTTAAAAGGGCGCGCACGGGCCCAGAACGGTCAGAAAGTGTTTGGGAGCTGGTAGCCAGAACCCTCTCACTTAAACCCTACAGCTGGTAGCCAGCCCTAGGATTCCACCGCAATCCATTGCCGTGCACCTCAGTACTCTCTCTCTCTCGACTTTAAGAGTCCTCCAGCTGAAAGCCAGCCAGAGGATAATTGACAACGCATCGCCTTATCCCTCTTTTGAGAAAACGACAACGAACTCCGACGCTCTACTTTACGGCACATATCTGTAATTTACCATAGTAAGAATATAACTTGAATAAAGAAAATTCGAAAACACAAAATTCTAAGTTTTTCTCTGGTCACATGACTTCTTCCCCTTCTTTCCTCCACTAACGGGTTAGCTGGCATACCAGCCTACCCGTTTCCGCTGAGCAGCTGGCATACCAGCCCTCTCAGCCGATACACTGACTAACTTCTCCCCTCTCCCACGACCAACAAATCAAAACTCCCCTAACTCAGTTCTTTCTAGGGGAAAACAAATCTAAAACACCCGCTCAACTCGCTATCTTTTTCTAACTTAGGAGATAGATATATCAATCCCTCTTTCCACCTCCCTTGAATTAATCCTCTCACTCCCTCCTCTTGTAGTCTCTAGATTACTCTTCCAACCGGCTATCTCTTTCTATCTTACGAGTTTAACACCTCACTCCCCCATTCCACCTCTCGACATTTATCCTCTCACTCTCTCCTCTGGTACTCTCCAGAAGGTCCATCAAGCTAGCACCTCCACAATAAAAATTCCCAAATTTTTCGGTATCAGAATTTTGGGCTTTTTTTGGGCTGTATTGCCGATTTTTGGGCTCCACTACTTTTTTTGAAAATTCAAATTTTGTGTGGAGGTGCTGGCTTGAATCAAGCCAGCACCTCCACTACATAAAAATTTGAAAAAATTAAAAATCAAAGACGAGAGAATCTTGGGCTTTTTTTGGGCTCTTGAACGCGCCAAAAACCAATTTCCAAAAACAACCCCTAGCGGAAATAAAACTACCCCCTACATAAAAAAACAAACTAGGAAGAAATTAAATGCACCACAATTTC
>CAKNXH010052935.1:0-14702 GCA_932178445.1 Andricus quercusramuli
GGATAGAATCCGGAGGACAAAAACCGGATCATGTATCGGACAAATTTCCGAATCCGGAATTCGTCCGAAATTGTCAGCACGGTAACCACTGGAATTGATGGTGCAGAGTTCGCATTGTATTTATCAAGCCTTTCCTTGGTTTTAGTGATGGTTTTTTTACGCAAAAAATAATGCTTTATCAGCACACGAAATTAACTTTTTTCCATTTTCGTTAAAATTCACGAGATTCTCTGCTTTCAATGGCTGTCAAACACAAACTAAATGACCCAGCTTGCTCAAAATTTAACAGTAGTCTATTCATAGATGGCGTTGACGGGAGCAGTGTGAAGGTTATTGCTTGAGTAACATTATTATAATTACTGTTTATTTAGATTTAGACTAAGTACATTGCTCGTACGTTTTTACCTCCTTTCTCTCTAGTTACCAACTGACTATCTTCCTAGAAAGGAAACTCTCTCTTCTCCCTAGGCTCACTCCGCCATGAACATTCTAACGTCTAGAAGGAAACTCGCTAGTCTTTTTCTCGATATCAATTCGGTCAGGGTGCTAAAACCCTACAAGTGTTGTATTTGCAGTTACTGCGCAGGAAATTCAAAAACTGAATTATCAAACAGCCCTCGATCAGAACCGAAATCAAGCTTGACGATACAGGCAAGTATATCCGCTTAATCCGACGAATGCGTGGGCCAAATTTTGATGGAGCTAGAAAGATATGAAGGACACACAAGCCTTTGCAAGTGCCGTAAAGACTTTATTGGGACAGATCGGAGCAGTCAGGTGCCTGGTACTCAGAATAACTCTGGAATTTAGGAATCTTGACTGCATCACGACCAAGGAAAACATAGAGGAAGCTTTGAGACGTGACCTCGAGGGAAACGTGTCTTCAAAGCAAATAAATGGGATCAAGTTATGGATAGTTTGGACATCAACGAGCAAGAGACTAGAAAACTTCTAGAATCTAGACGAATCAAAGTGGGCTGAGTATACAGCAGAATCCGAGAGTGGACCCGAGTCGTTCGCTGTTTCAAATGATTCGGGTTCGGTTATCAATCGCGAGATTGCAAAGGACCTGCTGGGAGAATGATTGTACAAAAATAAATAAATAAACTTACTTTTAAGTTTCCAGGATCGCTGCAAGGAGATTCCATCCCAATATTCACGATCGCCCCAGACGTGGAAGAAAATACAGCAGATGTTTCTTCCTCAACCATATATTTTTCATTCGATTCCTCCTTATCTGCATTCATCTTCTCAACATTGCTTCTCTGCATCTCTAGATATTTATTCCGTGAGTGTTTCCACTCTCTCTTTCCCATGATTTCTATTCCTGTTTCTGATTCGCCGAGATCTTCTTTTCGCGTCTCTTCTTTCAGATTTCTTTCGCGTTTCTTCTTTTCCTTCTGAACTTTTACCTTATCAGAAGGTTGATGTTCCTCCACCGACTCGAAATCAGATTCCTTTTCATTTTTCAACTCCGTATTTACATTTCCAGAACTTTTGCCTTGATCATTCGCTCCTACCGTAGATTCGTTTATCTTCCGTTTCTTTGGATTGTTGCAAATTTCATCTTCAGGTAGGGTTTTCATTTTTTGAACTGATTGCTTTACTGTCGCTGATTCGGAAGCTTCATGCTTTATTTTCTTTTGTCTTTTATAACATTCGAATGCAGATGAATCATTAAGTTCATAATTTCCATCAGACGCAATCAAAATCTCTGAATTTCTTTCCTTTCGTTTCTTCCTTTTGTGTTCTTTCTCCATTTGAGAGGGGTATGGTAGAAATTCAGATAGGTCGTTCTCCGTGCCCTTTTCTCTTTTATTTTTAATCTTCTTTGCATTTACAACTCCTTCATCTGCTGATGAAGTTAGGTCGATAGAAATCAGCTTCTTTTTCTTCTTCTTCTTTTTCTTTCCATTTTCCGGAACTTGTGATCTGCTGTCTTTCTTTGAATCGGATTCTACGCAGTTTTCAGTTTCCAATTTCCCTTCTTTCTCATCTTTCATCTCTTTCTTTAGAATAGGCTCTTCTTCAATTTGGTCGTTGCAATCTTCAAGAGTGGAAATCCTCAGTAGGGAATTTGGCGATTTATAAGAGGATAGTTCACAGCCTTTTGCTCTAAACGCCTGAAAAGTTAAATATTTCCTAACGTAAAAATTCTGAGAAATTCGAGGGATCACATTCGTGTAGCAGTTCAATTGTAGAAAAAATAGGGAAATTCTTCTTCGAAAAAAGGCGAATTTTTCAAGAAAGAGGAAATTTTTTTCTTTTAAAAATACGAGCGTAATAATGAAAAATTAAAAAATGCAATACTACTACAGGAAATCACAAATTTTATTAAACGAGATAAAAAAAAGCATGCGATTATTTTGTTGTATCATGCAATTTTTAAATTTAAATACAAAACTAATGTTAATACAAAATTTTTGTATTTTATAGTATCTATTATCTAAAATAATAGAAAAGAACAACATTAAAAAAAAATCAAAGGAAAAACGCTATCATAACCTAAAGTTGTTCAAAACATTTCCGGTCAAAAACGACAGTTTATAACCTACAATTGTACCATTTTTTCTCTTCTTTTAAATCTAACGATTTTTTACCAAAAATACCGATTTCCGGTGTAGAGCGTCAACATAACCTAAAATTGTTAAGAAGTTGTGAATCTTTACAAGATAATTTTTTTTTAAATTAAAAATTCCAATTTCTGGCGAAATAATCCAAAATGGTTGACAGATTCTAAATCTTATTCGAATTATAATTATTTTTGTTTAAAAATAACATAACATAACGAACATTTATTTAATATTGTGAATATTCTCTTGAACCTAATTATTTTTTTCTTGTTAAAATAACCGATTTTCAGTGAGAAATGTTAACATAACTTGAATTTTTTCAAAAATTGGAAATCTTAATTCGCAATCTATAACGATTTTGGGTGAAATATGCGAACATAACCTAAAATTGTTCAAAGGTTATGAATCTGAAATATAGCTTTTTTTTATTAAAAATTTTAATTTCCGGCGAAAACACTAATATAATCCAAAATGGTTGAAAGATTCTGAATCTTATTCGAATTATAATTATTTTTGTTCAAAAATACCATACCATACAGAAAATTTGTGTAAGATTGTAAATATTCACTTCTTGTTTTTAAAATAACCGACTTTCATTGAAAAATTTTAACAAGACCTAAAATTGTTCCCAAATTATTGGAAATCTTAATTTGCAATCGATACCGATTTCCGGTAAAACATGCGAGCATAACCTAAAATTGTTCAACAATTTTTATCTTCTTTAAAATGCAATGATTTTTATAAAAGTACCGACTTCCGGTAGAACATCAAAAAAGCCAAAAATTGTGGATTTAATCATCCTGAATGATAATCTGAAGAATAATGATAATCTGAAATACGATTTTACCGGGTTTTAGGATTGTTTTCCAAAAAAATGCAAATTTTCTTATTAGACCTTTACAACTTGTGACCTAAATAAAATATTAAAATTTGCTGTCCTGACTTTGGGGGGGTTGATTATCCTCTTGCGAAATCAGCCTGAAAATTAACAAACTTTTGTAAATTAAAAAAATGGCGGCGGCTTTTTTCTGAAAATATTAAAAGTCGATTTTATCAAAAACCCCACTTTATTTGCCGCATTTTTTGTTTGTGAGAAAAATGTTATAAATGCTTCAAGTCAAAATTTGTATTTTTCTGGAAAACCCTAAAATTTTAAGTCTTTTTCAAATGTAATGATTTCTTACCGAAAAAACAATTACCTCGTTAAGTGCCAACATAACCTAAAATTGTTGAAACTTAAAAATTTTCTTTAAAATCTACTAATTTTTAATTAAATATCCCGATTTCAGATAAAAATCAATAACATAATCAAAAACTGTTTGAACAATTTTTAATCTTGTTCACATTATAATGATTTTTGTTTGAAAATATTAATTTTCGATATAAAACGCTAACATAACCTAAAATTTGTCAAAAATTATGTAAAAAAACGCGATCGGAAATTATTCAGCCTTGTAATTTTTTTAAATTTTATTTCTAATGATTTTTGTTGACTCAGAAATTTCAGATAAATCACACCAACATAACCTACAGTTCTTAAAAAAATGGTAAATTCTTCCAAATCTAACGATTTTTGTTTAACATTTTTCAAATAAGCAATTTTCTGTGAAAAACGTGAATATGACCTGAAACTGTTCAAAAATTGCATCTTGTTACACTGTAATGATTTTTGTTTCAAAATACCAGTTTTTGGTGCAAAGTAACGTAACCTAAAACTGTTAAAAAATTGTGAAACTTCAAAATCTAAAGATTTTTTTAAGTGTTAATTTCCCCTTAAACTATTACCAATACCGAAAAACGTAAATTGTTAAAAAAATGTTATCTTCGATTAAATCACACTTAATCTAATAATTTTTGTATTAAAAAGATCCGTTTCCGATGTAGAACGCTAACATAACCTAAAATTGTTCAAAATTTTTTTTAAATTTCAAATTTAAGATATAAAAAATGGTTAAGTAATGGAAAGCCCAACAGCTTTTTCCACGATGGTAACGAGATTTTCGACAAAAATTTTAATTAAAAATATAAATTAAATATAAATAATAAAAAAATAATATAATATAAATATAAACGATATAATTTGAAATTAAATTTAAAAAAAAATTGAATTTTTATTAATTTTAGTAATATTCTACTTAAATAACACTAGATAATTTAAATTTTCCTGGAAGTGATTATTGAGAGTCTTTTTGTTTAAATAATTATTAATACTTGTTAATTATTCCTGACTAAAAAGTCGAGGAAAAGTTGAAAATATTAGAAAAGGTCACTCCTTTCTATCATTACTTTAAGAGAAAATAGTTATAAACAATGATAAATTATTTAAACATTTATGTTTGTTAAATTACATTTATTACCTCACTAAGAAAAAAGTGGACACCAAGTAAAAAATTGTTTAAAAAGTTACCAAATTTGCAGAAAAAGCCGTCCAATTTTGAATATTATTGAAAATAATAATAAATTGTTTAAAAAATTATGTTTGTTAACTTGAATGTATTATAAATTCACTCTAATTGATAAGATAACCAGTAAAAACCGAGTTTTTCACCAAAAATCGAACAAAAAAGGTTTTTTAGTCAATAAAGAAAAATATTAGATTCCAAATATCGAATTTCAAAGCAAGAAGATTAATTTTCTACAAAAAAGGACGAATTTTTAACAAATTACATAAATTTTTAACCAAATAGTTAAATCTTCAGAATAAAAAAGATCAATTTTGAACCAAAAATGGAATTGTTATTTTTTCATTTCAAGAAAATGATTTTCAAATAAAAAAGAAACAATTTTCTGAAAAATTATTGAATTTTTGAGGCAAAAAAAGAACTTTCTGCAATAAAGTTGAATTTTGAATTCGAAAATATAAGCTTTCGATACAGAAAATAATTTTCAATCAAAAATTGCAATTTTAAGTTTAAAAAAATTAATTTCTAACTATGTTTTTGGATTTTCAACCAAAAAGACAGCTTTTCAACAAAATAAATATATTTTCACGCAAATATTTACATTTTTAACCAATTTTCTGGCAAAAAATTTAAATTTTGAACGAAATTCGTGAAAAAATTAATTGAATGAAAAAAAGTTTCAACAATAGTCAAATTTTAAAGCAGATTAAAAAAATTAAAAATTGCTCATGTTAGAACATTTAAAATTGCAGTTGATGATTTTGGAATATGGAATTTTACAAAAAAAAGGTACAGAAAATTTTCACCTTTTGTAAATTTTAATTTTCTGTTCAAAAAAACTAATTTATAACGAAAAAAAGCGAATTTGCAACAAAATAGTTCAATTTTCAATCAGAGATGAATTTTCAATTAAAATTATGAATCTTCAACTGGAATAGTTGAATTTTATACCAAAAAGGTACAAAAAATTTTCACCAAATATTTCAATTTTTCAATAACAAAGATCAATTATCAATCAAACAGTTAAATTTTTGCCCAAAAAAAAAACATTTTTAACTCAAAATAGAATAGTTAAATTTTCTGTTTAAGAAAACTAATTTTTATAGCAAAAAAATGAATTTTCAAGAAAATATTTAAACTTTCAACTGGAATAATTAAATTTTCAGTAAGAAAAATTGAATATCAACAAGGTCGTTAAATTTTCAATCAGAGATGAATTTTCAATTAAAATGATGAATCTTCAATGAAAAAAATTAATTTTTAACAAAAAGAGTTATATTTTTAATGAATGAGTTAAGTTTTTAACTAAAAAATATGAATTCTCAACAAACAATGCAATATAATTGAAATTTCAACCAAAAAATATTTTAATTTTAAATAAAAAAAGAGTGAAATTCATAATTTTAGCTAAAAAAAACCTTTCTTTTGTTCAAAATTTAATTATTTTGTTGCAAATTATGTTTTCTAGATGAAAATTAATTTTTTTACTGAAATTTCCAATCTTATTGGTTGAAAATGGATCTTTTTGATTGAAAATAAGTTCTCATTTAATTAGAATTAATTTTTTAAACTGGAAATGTTTCATTTTTGGTCAAAAATTTATATTTTTTGATAAAAATGTAATCTTCTTCGTTGAAAATTACACTATTTCGTTGAAAATTTCCTTTAATTTTATTGAAAATTGATTTTCTTGCTGAAACTGTTATATTTTTTAGTTTAAAATTGATTTGTTTTAGGTGAAAATTCAACTATTTGTTGAAATCCGTCTTTTGGTAAAATAGTACTCTCATTAGTTGAGATTTTATCTTTTTTGTTAAAAATTCATTTAATTGGTTGGAAATTTAACTGCTTTGTTGAAAAAAAAATTTTTAATTTATTTTACTAACTCAAAAGTATCCTATTTTATTTTTGGTAGAAAATTTATCTTTTTAGTTCGAAATTCATGTATTTGGTTGAAAACTAATTTTTTTTACATGAAGATTCATCATTTTAGTTGAAAATTCACTTTAACTATTCCATTTTTCTTGGTAAATTTACCTTTAAAGATTTAAAAATGAAAAAAAAAACTATTTTGTTGAAAATTCGTTTTTTTTCTGGTTGAAGATTTATTTTTCTGAAATTTTAGCTATTCTAATTTTGGTTAAGAATTGATTTTTTTAGATGAAAGTTCATTTACTTTGTTGAAAATGAGTCTTCTTTGGTAGAAAATTAATCTTCTGGGTTGAAAATTCAATTAATTATTTGGTTAAAAATTCATATTTTTGGTTGAAGATTCATAATTTTTAGTTAAAAATTCATTTCTTTGATTGAAAATTTATCTTTTTGACTTGAAAACACAACTAAAAAGTGTTTTAAATAATAATTTAATAATAATTGATTATTATTTTTTTAATTACTATAATTTATTATTTATATTTTAAATAATAATAATTTAACTATTTGACTGAAAATTAAACAACCTGGTTCAAATTTATCCTGTTTGGTTGAAAAGTAAACTATTTTGTTGGCATTTTTTTTTTTTTATTGAAAATTCCCTTAAAAATTTAAATATTTGTTTGAAAATTCGTGTACTTTGTTGTAAATTCATCTATTATGACAAAAAATTTATCTTATTCTATTGTATTTTATTGAAAATTTGAATTTTTTGAGAATCTTCTTGCTCAATAATTCATCTTTTTGGTTGAAAATTTAACTATTTTATTTTTGGTAGAAAATTTATCTTTTCAGTTGAAAATTCATAAATTTGGTTGAAAATTAATTTTTTTTTTAGTTGAATATTTATCATTTTAGTTAAAAATTCACTTTAACTATTCCATTTTTTGTGGAAAATTTACTTTTTTTGATAAAAATGTAATTTTTTTTCGTTAAAAAGTTATCTGTTTTGTAGAAATTTAAGTATTCTATTTTTTGTTGAAGAGTTAATTTCCTTGGCGGAAAAACATAACTATTCAGTTGAAAATTCCACTATTTTGTCAAAAGTTCATATTTTTCTTCTAAAATTCATCATTGTGATTATAAATTAATTTCTTTGGTTGAAAATTCGTTTCTTTTTAGTTGAAAATTAATTTTTTGAACTGACAATGTTCCATTTTTGTTTGAAAATTTACATCTTTAGATGAAAATTAATCGATTTTGCTGAAAACTCGTTTTTTTTTTGTTAAAAAATTTACTTTTCTAACTGCAAATTGAACTATTATATTCTTGGTTTGTAAATTGATCTATTTTACTTGAAAATTTATATATTTTATTGAAACTATGTCTTTTTTGGTACAAAATTCATCCTTTGAGTGGAAAATTAAATTATTTTGTTGTGAATCCATTTTTTGGGTGAAAATTGGTTTTTTGAAATGAAAATTGAATTCTATTTTTTGTTAAAAACTCATTTTTTTGGTTGAAGATACACCATTTTCATTAAAAATTCATTTCTTTGGTTGAAAAATTTATTTTAATAACTGAAAATTTAACTATTTTATTTTTGGTAGAAAATTTGTCTTTTCAGTGGAAAATTCAGGAATTTGGTTGAAAATTAATTTTTTTTTTAGTTGAAGATTCATCATTTTAGTTAAAAATTCCCATGAACTATTCCATTTTTTTTAGTAAATTTAGGTTTTTTGATAAGAATTTTTTTTCGTTAAAAAATTATCTGTTTTGTACATATTTTACTTATATTTTATTGTTATGAATTTATTTATTTGGTTGAAAAAAAAAGTATTCAGTTGAAAATTTATTTTTGTTGTTGATAGAAATGTCACGTTTTTAGTTGAAATTTCACTTTTTTGACAAAAATTCATATTTTTTTCGATTGAAAATTTGTTTCTTTTTAGTAGAAAATAAATTTTTTCAACTGAAGATATAACTATTTCATTTTCGTTTGAAAATTTAAATTTTTAGTTGAAATTAATTAATTTTGCTGAAAATAATCAAAACTACTCAAAAACCCCTCGAAATTTCTCTCATGATAGGTACAGCGCAAAAGGGCTTTTTTAAACCAATTTTTTAACACGAAAATATGAATTTTCAATTAAAAAGTTAATTTTCAACCAAAAATTAAAATTTTTATTTAAAAACCTAGTTTTTAACAAACAAAAAAAACCTACAACTGAAATGATGAATTGTTAACTAAAAAATTAATTTTTAACAAAGTACTTCAAAATCCGACCAATTAGTTAAATTATCTACTAAACTATTGAATTTTCCAGAAAAAATTAAAATTTTACAAAACATTTGAACCTTTAATTCGAAAACACGAATTTTCAAGAAGAGTTAAGTTTTCAAACAAAAAATATTTTTTACTCAATAAAGAAAAGAAATTGTATTCAAATTGTAGAATTTTAAAGCAAAAAGATTATTTTTCTACAAAAAGGACGAATTTTTAACAAATTACATAAATTTTTAACCCAATATTTGAATTTTCAAAATAAAAAAGATCAATTTTGAACCAAAAATGGAATTGCTACATTTTCATTTGAAGAAACTAATTCTCAAATGAAAAAAAAAAACAATTTTCTACCAAATTATTGAATTTTTGAGCCAAATAAAAAAAACTTTCTACAATATATTCGAATTTTTAACTCAAAAATACAAACTTTCAATACAAAAAATAATTTTCAATCCAAAATTGTAATTTTCAGTTTGAAAAAATGAATTTTTAACAAAGTAGTTTGATTTTCAACCAAAGAGACAGCTTTTCAACGTTTTTTTCTTTTTTTGAAACGTGTACCTTATTTATTCATAAATAATTTATTTAAATGCTATAATTGATTTAATTATTATTTAATAAAATAAAATAAATAAATAAAAAGGGAAAGATTTTTGAGAATATGGAAAAAGGGGAAATTTCAAGAAAATAAATACACTTACTTGTAGGTTCTCACGATCTGAACCGCCGAAATCTTCTTTTCCTGCCTCTTTTTCCAGATTTCTTTCGCGTTTCTTCTTCTTTTCCTTCTTCATTTTTTTCTTAGCCGAAGAAACTTCCTGTATCGAGTCAGAATTGGATTCTTTTTCACTTTTCAACGCCATATTTACGTTTCTAGAATTTTTGCCTGTATCATTCGCTCCAGCCGTAGATTCGCTGATCTTCCGCTTCTTTGGATTCTTGCAAATTTCTTCTTCAGATTCCCTTTCTGTGCCCTTTTCTCTTTTATTTTTACTCTTCGAATCTTCAACTCCTTCATCAGCTTCATTCAGCTTCTTTTTCTTCTTTTTTTTCTTTTCATTTTCCGAAACTTGTGATCTATCGTCCTTTGAATCGGATTTTAGGTAATTTTCACTTTCCAATTTCTTTTCTTTCATTTTTTTCTTTAAAATCGGCTCTTTTTTAATCTCCTCATCATAATCTTCAAGAGTCGTAATCCTCAGAAGGGAATTCAGAGATTTCTGAGAGGATAGTTCACAGCCTTTTGTTCTAAACGCCTGAAAAATTAATTATTTTCTAATAAAAAATGCTTACAAATTTAAATTTATCAAGGGCCATTAAAAAATTACGTCACACTGATTTTTCGTTGAGTTATATCTTTTTAATTGAAAAGTCCACTTTTATATTTTTGGTTCAGAATTCATCTCTTTTGGTTAAAAAATCTATTTAGTTGAAGACTAAACTCTTTGATTGGAAATTCGATTTTTTTGGGTTAAAAATTAATTTTTTTAACTGAAAATTTAATTATGGTATTGTTGATTGAAAATTGATCGTTTTTAGTTGAAAATTCGCATATTAAATTTTTCATTGAGAATTCATATTTTTTCGGATGAAAATTTAACCATTTGGTTCAATATTTACAAGGTTTCTACTCAAATCTTAAAAAAAAAATTCCCTGAGAACTCCTGGTTCTTTTTAAGATATAATTTTTCATAGTACGGAGCTATTTAAATATTTCGCACAAATTTTTATTTTATTTTCTTACATTTGCAAAAAATACACTTTCAACAAGATAGATGAATTCTTAACCAAATAGCTGAATTTTCAACCAAACGATGAATTTTCACATAAAAAAATTAGTTTTCAAACAAGATTAATTTTCTACCGAAAAATAATATTTTTTAACAAAATACATAAATTTTCAACTAATAATGACAAATTTTCAACCAAGTAATTGAATTTAAAAAAAGAAAAGATCAACTGGCAACCAGAAATGAAATCATTAAATTTTCAGTTAAAAAAATTAATTTTCAACCAAACTGATAAATTTTCAACTAAAATGATGAATCTTTAAAAGTAGAATAGTTGAATTTTCAACTTAAAAAATGATTTTTCAACAAAAATAATAAAAGATACAATTGGAACAGTTACATTTTAAGTTTTAAAAAGTAACAATAATTTTCAAAAACAAAAAGTACATTTAAAACATTACTTTTCTACCAAAAAAGACTATATTTTTAACAAAATACATCAATTTTCAACCAAAAAGATGAATTTCCACACAATAACATTAGCTATCAACCAAGACGATTAATTTTCTACCAAAAAATATGATTTTTCAACAATTTACAAGAATTTTCAACGAAATAGTTGAATCTTCAACTAAAGAACAAAAACTTAATTTAAAAAGGTTAATTTTGGACTAAAAAATATCAGTTTTCTACCAAAAATGAAAAAAAAATGAAATAGTTAAATTTCCAGTTTAAAAAATTAAGCTTCAACCAAAGACATGAATTTTGATCTAAAATGATAGAATATTCAACTTCAAAATTTATTTTTTGGTTGAAAATTGAACTATTTTTTTGAAGATCTTTTTTTTTTGTTGACAAATAATTGTCCTAACCAATAATTTAACTATTTTCTATTTTTTGTTTAAAATTTGTATCTTTTTCAGATGAAAATTTTTTTATTTTGTTCAAAATTGAATTATGTGGTTAAAAATTAACTTCTATTTTGGAAATTTATAGTTTCGGATTAAAAAGTTAAACTTTTTTTGTAGTAGTTGAAATATCGATTAAGCTTTACATTGAGCCTACGATTGATGATGCTAGTATTTCTAAAATTCTTAATCAACAAAAAAATAATATACTTTAATGGTTAAGAATTGATTCTATTTAGTTTAAAATTCACGTATTTTGAGGAAAATTCGCGTTTTTGTGGAAAATTAACCTTTACTTTCGTTTGAAAATTAATTTCTTTGATTAAAAATAGAACTATTTTGTCGCAAATTCCTTCTTTTTTTTTTTAATTAATTTTTTTCAACTGAAAATTTAAAAAAATCCGTGATTGTTTGAAAATTTATCATATTTTGATGAAAATTTATTTCTTTGGTTGATAATTTAACTATTTTGTTAAAAATTCTTTTTTTTAATTAATTTCATTAATTCAAAATTTAACTACTACGTATTTGGTTGAAAATTAACTTTTTTAGTAGAACATTTATTTCTTAAATATTTTGTTGCAACCTACAAAAATGAATTTTCAACTAAATAATCGAATTTTAAACAGAAAAGATTGAACTTCAACTAAAAACAGTTGCATTTCCAAAGAAATAATTTAATTTTTTGGAAGACAGATTAATTCTTAACAAAAACGGTGATTTTTAAATCCAAAAGGACGAATTTTCTCACGAAAAACGAATGTTTAATAAAACAGTTGAATTTGCAACCAAAACTTTAACAAAAAATTTGAATTTTCGACGAAAAGATGAATTCTCAACCAAAAATGAAATAGTTGGTATTCCAACGACAACAAAAAAACAAATTTTCAATAAAATAGTTAGATTTTCAACCAAAGAGTTCAATTTAAAGAAAAATTCCACAAAATAGTCCAACTTTTAACCAAAACGACGAATTTTCAACAAATAAAATTAATGTTCTACCAAATAATGACAAATTTTCAACAAAATAAACCAATTTGCAAACAAATAATAACATAGATTTTCAACTAAATAGTTGGATTTTCTACTAAAGACGATAAATTTCCATACAAAAATGGAAGAGTTAAATTTTCGGTTAAAAAAATTAATTTTCGTAGAAAAAAAAAGAATTTTCAACAAAATAGTTAAGTCTTCAACGAATATAATAAATTTGACGAAAAGTAGTTTAATTTTCAATCAATTAGATGAATTTTGAATTAGGAAAATTTTTAATTTCTCCCGAAAAAGATCAATTTACTGAAAAAAATCGGAATTTTCAACCAAAACTGGAATAGTTACATTTTCAGCAAAAAAAAAAAATAATTTTAATGAAAAAAAAATCATTTTTGACAGAATAGTTCAATTTTAAACAAATAAAATGAGTTTTTAACAAAACAGTTCTACGTTCAACCAAAAGGTTGAATTTTAAACCAAAAAAAGTTAATTTTTAATAAAAACTTTAATAGTTGAATTTATACGACTAAAAACGATCAATTTTCAACCTAAAATGGAATAGTTGAATTTTCAATTCAAAAAATTAATTTTCATGCAACAATAAAATAAAAAAATTCAATTTTCAGCCAATAAGATGATTTTTTATTAAAGTTTTTTCAAATTCCAACCAAGTAATTGAATTTTTAATAAAGAGAATAAATTTTCTAATAAAAAAGACAAATTTTCAACAAAATACTAATATTAATAAAGTAGGTCAACTTTTACCAAACAAAAAAAAATTCTACAAAACAGTTGAATTTTCAATCCGAAATTATTAATTTTCTACCAAAAAGACGAATTTTCAACAAATAAAGATTTTTCAGCCAGAAACCAGAAAATATTAATTTTCAACAATAAAGTTCAATTTTAACCAAAAAATTGCAGTTTTAACCAAAAGAGAGAAAATTTCTACCATCAGAATTAGTTTTCTACCAATAAAGACCAATTTTTGACTTAAAAAAAAAAGATTAAATTTCAGAAAAAAATGGAAAAGTTACATTTGTAAGTTAACAAATTAATTTTAAATTAAAAAAAAAAGAATTTTCAGAAAAATATTTAAATTATCAATCAAAGAGATCAACCCTCAAACAAATAAATTTTTAACAACGTGGTTCAAGTTTTATCCAAGTGATTGAATTTTTAATTTAAAAAATATCAATTTTCAGCCAAAAATAGTTACGTTTTTAGTTTAAAAATGATTTTTCAACCAAAACAAGGAATTTTCAACCAAAAAGATGAATTATCACACAACAAAATTAGTTTTCAAACAAGAAGATTAATTTTCTACCAAAAAAATTTTTTTTTTTAACAAAATAAATGAATTTTCAACTAAAAAAGACAAATTTTCAACCAAGTAGTTGAATTTTAAATAAAAAAAGATCAACCTGCAACCAAAAATAGAATAGTTAAATTCTCAGTTTAAAAAATTAATTTTCAACCAAACTGATAAATTTTCAACTAGAATGATGAATCTTTAACTGAAATAGTTGAATTTTCAACACGAAAAAATGAATTTTCAACCAAAATAATAGAATCTTCAATTGGAATAGTTACATTTTGAGTTTTTTAAAAGAAAAAATAATTTTCAACAAAAAAATACATGAAAAATTACTTTTCTACGAGAAAAGACGATTTTTTAGCAAAATACATTAATTTTCAACAAAAAGATGAATTTTCACACCACAAAATTAGTTTTCAAACAAAGAGATTAATTTTCTACCAAAAAATAATATTTTTCGACAAAATAAAATTTTTATCAAAACACATGAATTTTCAACTAAAAAAAAAGCAAATTTTCAACCAAGTAGTTGAACTTTGAACAAAAAAAGATCAACTTGCATCCAAAAATGGAATCATTAAATTTTCAGTTAAAAAAATTAATTTTCAACCAAACTGAT
>CAKNXH010052938.1:0-15584 GCA_932178445.1 Andricus quercusramuli
CAATTATTCAATTTTCAAGATTTATATTTTGAAGGTAAATATTTTTGAACATTTTTCTAACTGTCCAATTTTCAGGATTTGCAACCGAAAATTATTCAACATTGAATATTTTCAATTGAAAATTCATCAATATTCTATGTGTATAATAGAAAATAATGCAATTTCGAATAATATTCTTGGAACAGTTCAATTTTTGATTCCTAAAATTAAAAATTAATAAATTTTAAAGAATTAACATTACCATTTATTCACTTCTATAAGCTTGCAATTGAAAATTCTTCAATTGTAAACACAAATTAAAAATATGGAAAACTTTGACACGTTTTATATTAGTTTAAATGCTAAAAGAATAAAACAAATCAGCAAACAGTCATCAAATTCTTATCGCAAATTCAAAAAGAAAATCAAGAAAATCTGTATTGAAGAATAATCGCTTCCGAGACACACTTTTAAAAAGTAACAGAATTTTTACGTTATTAACCTTGGTTTGAAAAATCCTTCTCAAACTTAGCAACTTGTAAGTGGAGATGAAGGGAAAGTCATTTTTTCACCTATTGAACCCTTGTTACATATATTTTTAAGGTAAAATAATCTTCATCTCTCTTATGTTTTATGTCAATGTTATGAAAAAGAAGAACTTTGATTTGACCTGTCCAGTATTAGTTTATGTCAGAAAACAAAATTTAGTTGTAATTTTCTCGAATGAATTTTGAGTTTTCTTCTATAGGAATTGGACAACAAAGATATAGAGACGCTACCACAATCGTTTTTAAGAATGCAGTTGGGATTAGTATCACAAGAACCAACATTATTTGCTCGCAGCATTGCTGAAAATATCGCCTATGGAGATAATACCCGGCAAGTGCCAATATTGGAGATTATCGCAGCAGCAAAAAAAGCCAATGTGCACGATTTTATTTCTGCTTTGCCTCAAGGATATGAGACTAAACTGGGGGACAGAGGTACTCAGCTTTCTGGAGGCCAGAAACAAAGAATAGCTATTGCTAGAGCCCTTATCAGAAATCCAAAAATTTTGTTACTGGACGAAGCTACTTCTGCTTTAGATTCAGAATGCGAAAGGGTGATGATCTTTATTGTTTGTTGTATTTTCATCAAATAATCGTTCAAATGGTAGCATTCCATAAGAGCATAAGCCACATTTACACGAATTTACAGAAGAGACAAAAATCTTTCGCAAAAATCAAATTTTAGATTTAGAAAAAAATCAAAAAGTACGTTTGAGATAAATCAGTGTTGAACTGAAACATAAAAAACTTGATGAGCAAATTTTATTAGGTTCCGAAAAAATTTAGAGGGAAAGTAATGTTTTTTGTTCGAAGAACACGTTTTTTCAACTTTGGACATGCTAACCAAAATGAGGAAACATTTCTTCATTTTTTTAGCCGATAATCTCATTTTCGAAAATTGGTTGGTTAGGCTATTTATAGCATGCTACATCTATTTGTTTGAAATGTTCAATGGAATTGACATAATTTTTGGAATGAAAATTATAAATACAAACTTATGCTTTTAGATTGTCCAAGCAGCACTAGATAAAATAAGAGAAGGTAGGACTTGTATTCTAATAACACATAGGATTTCAACTGTCGAAAATGCTGACAAAATATGTGTTTTAAATTCTGGGCAAGTGGTCGAATGTGGCACCCACAAAGAACTAATTGCAAAAAAAGGGATGTACTACGAATTACTGTGTTTGCAAAACGTGTGTAGATAATGAGGAATACTTTAGTTAATTTCAAATCCCTTACCAATTCCTTGAAAGAACTTAGAACTTTAAAAACATTTTTGTTCGTATAACTTTAAGCAAATCATAATCCATTGAGTAGAAAAAGTGTCGTATAGTCAGTCATGTTCCAAATACTTTGTAATTACTTCACTGAAAGTAGGTAAGTATAAACCTATTAACTAGGTGCATAATTATTTGAATATATTCTTACTACTTTGTGAAGCATTTGAAAGTTGATTTGTTTGTGAAAATTATTATAATATAAACAAATAAGAGCTCAAAGTGTTTGAAAAAAGTTATTAAGCGCATATCGCTGATATATGTTCCCTAAAATTGATTCTGCAATAAAACTATATACCTCTACAAAATATATTTATAATAAAGAATGCCTTTTAATATATTCCGACACGCGTAGCATAGGGAAATGGAAATGGGGGATAGGTTAACCAAAATTCGGTTGTATATAAATATCTTTTAAGGATGAGACAGCTGAATAAAGATTTGGAAAAGAAAATAGAAGAATGGGGGGGGGACAGATTTATGACGCAGATTAGATGAAACGAACTCTATCGTTTGAACCAAAGAGAATAGTCAGATTATAAAAGAGTCTATTGATGGATAAGTGGAGGAGATTGTGAATAAAATAAGGACAGGAAATGAATCTAATCAAACAGGAAAGTCAACTGTTAACAGAGTAAACGACGAGTACATGAATAAAATAGAATTTTACGAAATAAAAAGAGCATTTGAAGTTCAGGAGAGAAGAAAAAGGAGAAACAATTTAGTGATAAGAGGCCTATGAATATGAGGTATTAACAAAAAAACACAGGTAAAGGCGTTCTTCAAAAAAGAATTAGACGCGAACGTGGAAATCATCTGGGCCGCAACTGTAGATATTGAGAAAAACGAAACTCCTATACCGAGAATATGTCGCTGGGAAAAAAATCAATAGATTATGGAAAGAAAAAATATTAAGCGGTAGGAAGATTAGCATAGATCATGATCTCACTAACGACCAAAGGCGCATACGTAGAAAATTGTAAAATATAGCCATGATATCGTTTAAAAAGAACCAATGATATTGTGCAAATCTTTAAAGTATGTACTCAAAGCAAAAATGATGTCTATTATTAATAATAATTCGTATTTTTAAAACCTTGAAGAAGAGATATTTATATAGCTGAAATGAAAATTCAGGAATTCTGAATATAGCGCTAATTTAATAGAGATAATGTTGAAAGAGGTTTGAAATTTATAATTGATTTCACAGTTAACGTTAAAATTATGAATATTAGAGAAACATACTTAAAATAATAATAAGTATAATGAATATGATAATTTATTTTCTAATTTTTATACTTTTCTAAAACGTGGATGCCAAGTTATATAATTGCTCAGTTTTTCCTAATCAACCAAAAAATTACACGTGGCGTTTCAATTTCCCATGACATTTTAAACTCACAAAGTCACGTACTTAATTTAATGACATGAAAATCTGTGAATCGGGAGTACAGTTGACTGTTTCAAAAACAAAAATTACTTTTTCCAAAAATTCTTTGGTTTTGTTATTCGATTTTTCAGCATTTTTTTATATTAACTATAACTTTTTTCCGTTGAAGGAAGTAAAAATAGAATACCAAAAATTGGAGGTGAAGCAAGTTTGGTCAAGCTGGAGGAACTTGGAGAAGAGCTATAGAGGGGAAGAATTAAATTTTCAGTTATACCAACGACCTAGAGCAAAGGGAAAAATCAGGGAGCAAAAGTCGGGGTCAAAGACCTTTTGTGTAATATGGCAACTGTCAGGAAAAAATATCGGGACTTCTGAAAATTTGTCGAAAGTTTTTATTATATTGGATTTATAGAAACATGGATTGAAGAGAAAGATTGGACGAGAGGCAAGCAATTGTTAACCAAAGGTTTCGAATGGGAGAATCAAAAGGGAGAGGACGCGTGTTGCGGACGTGTTACGTCTGATCCCTGTGCCTGGCCGGGCGCTAGTATGGCCCGGTCCTGTGAAGGTTGGGTGGTAGCGGGGCGACGCCCAGTTGGAGCAGGAACCGCTGGGAGATCGTTGGGTAGCCGGAAAAAAAACTATGAGACCGTCGCCTACGGAATTTTCTGCAACAGGAAGGTGCCTGATCTGGCGGACCGGACTACTGAGAGACCGTCGTCCGTGAGGGCCGTGTGACGGCGGTAGCTCGTACAGGTAGGTGGGTTTTGTTCTTGTGGAGGAAGGCGTCGAGGTTGACCATGGATTTCCGAGACCACGGAGTGTAAACCCAGACTCACAGAGTAGAAGAAGAGAGAGAGAAAGAGAGTGTTACTTCGAGACCACGAAGGATAAAACCAGAATCACAGAAAAAAGGAGAGGAGAGGAACCACCAGACATCAAAGGTGAAACCGTAGAGTGAAAGAGGAAGGTGATAGGAGAAAAGAGCTAAAGATTGCTTTTTAGTTTCTTGAATTTATTTTGTTTCTTGGCTGCTACAGGAGAGAAGGCTCTGTAGGTAGCTATCGCCAAGTCGCAAGTAAGTGAACAGCGAGGTGAAAAGTCACGAATAAGTGACAAGTCCCAAGTGAGGATCCATGTTTTTTTTGTATTTGAAACCTTTTATTTATTCAATTTTAAGTATGATACAAGAGTTGTACATGAGTATTCTTATTATTATTGCTGTACCTATTCCTACTAGGAACTTAACAGCTCAAATTAATGTTTTCTTTTTCTTTTGTAACTTCGCTTTAATTTGTCGAGCCAGTCGCTAAATATATTTTTATTATCGGGAAAAATAAGGTTGAGCAAAACCCATGAATTAATATTCAGTTACAATTATCTTATAAAAACTAACCAAAACTTATAGCTTAATACTTTACATATATATACAGAGTTTATTATACCAACAGGTGGTATGGCAGTCTACATTTGAGTTTAAACGGTGCTGTTTCTTTTGTGTAGATTTTAAAGTCTTTGAGTGCTTCTATATTATATATTTTATTCTCGTAAAAATGTGTGGTATGAGTATGAATATCTTTGCTAATATCGTTGACATTGATTCTTTTCCTAATATTTACGTTACTTTCTTTCGGGTTCGCATTTGAGATCATTCTTAACAACTTATTTTCTAATACTGTAATTTTCATAAGATTTGATTCACAGGGACTGCTCCAAATAGGGGCCGCGTATAATATTATCGGTTTGAGAAACGCTTTATAAATAATGATTTTATTTTTAATCGATAATTTACTTCCTCTATCTATCAGTCTGTAGAGAAGTCCTACCATTTTCCTAGCTTGAATTATAATACTTTTTATTTGGTGCGAGTGTGTCATTTTATTATCTAATAATACGCCTAGGTATTTAAGAACAATTTTTGGTTCGATTATTGCGTTGTCTATTCTTATTCTAGGTAACATCAGTATACTTGTATTTTTCCTAGTGAATATCACAAATTCAGTCTTTGTTGCGTTAATTTTAATTTTCCACCTATGGTAATATCTTAACAACATGTCAAGGTGCTTTTGAACTTTATTGACTGCATTTTCTATTCTCCAAGAAGGTGAGAAAACCGCTGTATCATCCGCAAATAATGCTACCTGACTGGAATCTGAGTTGGTAATATCATTTAAGTAGTATATAAATAGAATTGGTCCAAGGATAGAGCCTTGGGGCACTCCTGCAAATATTCTTAGTCGTTTAGAAATAGAGTTTTTAATGACTACTCTGAATGATCTATTTCTGCGATAGTTTTGTATTATTTTTGTCAAATAAAGCGGTATTCCCATATTGCTTAGTTTAAATATTAGCCCCTCGTGCCAGACGGTGTCGAATGCTTTTTCAATATCTAGTGAAACAAGAGCTACAGATTTTTTTTTGTTAATTTCAGTAGTTATATTGTTTACAAATCGAAGCAACTGATGAACCGTGCTATGGTCATTTATTTTGCGATTCAAAAGCTTTAAGGCGTGTCAGTATAATCTTTTCAAATAATTTTCCTAGAGTAGGTAATAAGCTAATTGGTCTGTAGCTGGATAGAAAAAGTTTGTCTTTTCCTGGTTTAGGAATGGGCATTAAATCAGCTATTTTCCATGATTGAGGAAAATAAGAGAGTTTGAGGGCAGAGTTGAATATGTATGTCAATTGAACCAGGGCTTTTCTAGGTAAATTTTTAAGAATTACATTCTGTATTCCGTCTGGCCCGGGGGCCTTTTTCGAGGATGTATATTTAATTGCTTTTGCAATTTCTTCCGGCGAGGTAAATACAATGTCGGTAGTATCAATACGCATGTTTCTAACGGTTATATACTTCCTATTTACTAATTTTTCGGTGAATGCATTACTCAGGTCTTCAGTGAGGTGATGGACTTTCTCGTAGTGTTCCGCAAGAACATTAACTTTGTCAATATCTTTAAATACTAATCCCGTTGGTCCATGCAGTCGGCTAATGGGGGGGAGGAAGGGCTTATAATAAGAGCGAGCTATTTTCCAGAGGCTATTATCTTTGACTGTTACTTTCTCTAATCTATCATTCCATTTGCTGTTATTAAGTTTTTTAATTTCTTTCGTGATTATGTTTGATATGCTATTTTTAACTTTTCTGTATGATTTGTTTCTGGTAGTTTGGAAAAGCTTTCGAATTTTATTGCGTTCTCTGATTAATTCACGTATTTCTGGTGGGATAGGATTTGCTTGGTACTTAAATGTTGCTTTAGGAATTGATATGTCTATAGATTCAGTAATTGCTTCAGTGAGTCTACTAACACTATCTTGTATGTCTTTGCATCTTTCAAGATTAGAATTTATTTTAATACTACTTTTTAACGTGTCTCTAAACAAACTCCAGTTAGCTTTTTTGTAATTTAGGAATTTCTTTTGGTTCTCATGTCTATCACAATTAGTACCATATAAAGTCAGTATAACGGGGTGGTTATCTGAGTCTAGATCGTCTATTGTGTCAATGTCAGTATTTTCATTTAAGTTTTTAATTATTGAAAAATCGACTGTACTAGGGGTTGCAGTACTTTGATAAGGGTAGAGAGTGGGGCTGTCAGGAGCAACTATAGCCATTGACTTGTCGTGAGAATATTTGAATATTAACTTTCCATGTTTATTATTAACTTTACAATGCCAAGATTCGTGTTTTGCGTTAAAATCACCAAATGCAATCACGGATTTTGAGGTTCCGAATATATTGTCCAAATCATTTTCAGTGATATTCTGATTGGGCGCATAAATAGAGGCTATTGCTAAATTATTTTTCAATTTAATGCCTAATGACTTTACATTATCAGTGTTAATATGAGTTTCTGAGCTTTCAATTTAATTTTTAACAAGAATAGCTACCCCAACCCCTCTAGTATCACTATCCCTGTGTTTTCTATAGCATGTGTAGCCTTGTGCATGAAACGGGATTTTAGAGATCAGCTTTGTTTCATTAAATAACATTATATCTACTTTTTGTTTTCCGAGAAATTCCCTCACCTCACGATATCTTTGGCATATGCCATTTGCATTCCAATGTACTACAATAAGTTTTCCCGCGGTGGTTGCAGTAATCAATTTATTTTCGGAGTTTTCGATAAAATATTCATATATAAGGCCCGCCTCTTCTTTCTTATTTTTCGCATTCATAAACTTATTTGTAAGGTCCCTAACTTGTTGAATCATTTTTTTGAGATCGATCATTTCATTTAAAGACTTGCATGGCTCGTTGGATTCGATGAAAATCTTAGCTTCTTCTCCTAGGATGTTGCTTAGTGCATCTTTTTGTGATGAATTTTCTGCCGGCTTCCAAGAGTTAAAGAGACTCTTTGCTGCTGCTGATTCTGAATTTACAGGGTGGAGTCTGCTGTTGATTTGTGGGAAGTTCCTGTTGTTCATCTGAGGAGGTGCTGGCTGTAGATAATTACGGCTGCTCCTTGGTGGGATCTTTATTTGTTTTCTGCGTTCCTCTATCCTTCTTAAATGATCTTTGTAAACAGTGCAACCCGAGTAGTTGGCAGGTTGCTCTCCATTGCAGTTGATACATTTGGGTTTTTGGTCTTTAGTTTTATCACAATCCTTCGTTTGATGATTTTTGGTGCACTTGACACATTTTAGGATGTTGTGGCAGCTTGCAGTGCCATGGTCGAATTGCTGATAGTGGTAGAACTGTGGGACTTTTCTGGTATTGAAGTATTTTCCCCATTTTATTCTGATGGACGCTACAGCTTTGATTTGAAGTACATCCTTGAATGTTGTGTCTTTGTTAAAGACTACCATAACTGGTGGATATTCCTGTGCTCGATCCTTCGTAACCTTCATGGTTACGACTCTGTATGGGGAGAAGCAGAGTTGATTGAGTTCCTCGATGATGTCTTTGTCTTCCATCCTGTGCAACCCTTTAATGACTAATTTGTTCATCTTTCGTTGTTGGTCAGCATATGTGTGGTATGGAATATTTTTTTTTTCCAAGAAGCTTTGGTTGGCTTCATATTCCTGCTGTGTAGAACTGTATATTGTCAGCGCATATTTGGAGCACTTGATTTGTGAGCTTCTGCAGATAGCCCTTATATGGTTGTACACCTTCTCTCTCAAGTTCGTTACATTTTCCTGGCCACTTATAATAATTGGTGGTACTTCGATTTTGGCGCTGTCACGTGGTGAATCTGACTCGTTGTCAGATCCCCCTGTGTCCTGGTCCATCCTGTCTTCGCCTTCTTCAGTCTCCGATAGCGAGCTGTATTTATTGACTGTATCCACATTGTATACTGCAAAAATAAGATGAAAGTATAACAGCTAGCTTGGAGGAAGAAATTGAGGATAAGCAAAAACGAAAATGATTAACCGGAGGAGATTTTAATGCGAAAGCGAGTAAGTGGGGGACAATATTTCAGAAGATGAAGTCATCAGAGCATCTAATGATATGGTATTTAATACAGAAGGAGATCCGTTAATAAAGTTAGTGGACGGTCAAGAATGTTGTATAATAAATTGTAACGTAGAAGATGATGATGTGGGAGATTTTACGTATGTGAGTAATTTTAATGAGAAGATGGGAAGGGGATCATCAGTCATTGATAACACTACAAAAAACTACGAAGGTTAGAACAAGATAAAAGATTCTAAAATAATGGACACAATAGAGTCAGATTATTAACCAATGGGATGTATAATGGGATCAGAATTTGTCAAAACGGACAAGTATAGCCAATAGGTACCAGAAATGGAAAGACGAATGTGAAAGCGAATATAGTGAACAAATGAGTGCTAATCACTCGGAACAGTAAATGAAAAATAAATGGAATATTTTCAAAAGTAAAGCAAACAAAAGCATCACACAGCAAATGAAAATTCAATCAGATGCGAATTAGCGAATAAAAGTTGGCCAGAGAAGGAATGGGCAAGAACAACGAGAAAGTTCTAGAAGGTATACAGGAAATGGAAAGAAAATGAAGGTTTGTGGGAAGCTTATATTCAGAAAATATCAGAGCTTATGGAAATATGCGAAAATAAGGAAAAGAAAAATAAGGATGACGAATCAGAAGGGATGAAAAATGCAAAAACAGAGTAAGTTATTGAGAAGTATATAAACAAACAGGGGAAGAGAAAATGAAGCATAAGCTACAGAAAACCGAGTCAGATTTTAGTGGCAGAAAAATAAATAGAAAACTTTAAAAATGGAAAAGGAACAAAGCTTTATAGGAAGAAAAGTTATGGGAAGTCCAATGTGGATTTATGCCAGGAAGATCATGTACTATCGAATACATCTGATTGCATTCAGTTTCATTTCAAATTGTAAAATGTGAGTTCTTCTTTGTTTCATAACGGAAGTAAGTGTTACATTTTGCTTTTACTTTGAAAATAAAATTTTTAAATAAAAAAAAGTAATTTCATAAATGGATCTTACTTACTTCGGCATTACTTATTATAATTATTTATTTATTACCAATATACATACATAAACCTTATGAACGTTAATACCCTGTTGGGGGGGGGGGGGGTGCCCTACAAAGTGTACAATTCTAAATTTTTTATATTTTAGGCACTGGCATTGTAGGTCTGTGTATAGAATATCATCACCAAAATAAACACGTGTTACTTCCTTATCTTGGAACATAACGAAGAGATATCAGAAAACAAAACAGTTTTATCTGATTTTGAATCGTCTACCTTTTAACAAGTGGGCCGACAGTCACGTTGCGGCATGACACAAATAGAGATCATGGGCATCATCACATTTTCATATCCAGAGCTGTAGCCAGAACGTCAACTTATCTAGTACTCCAAAACAAATTTCGAATTTAATATTGTCGACTGCTGCATACCCAAGTATACCTACAATCTACATGCAACGTAAGTAGATATAGAATAGATTTATACACCTTTTATGAATCTTGATCACTTATTATTTGAAAGGGTTTTGATTAAACGGTTCAATTTAGGTAGTAAAAGGGTGCAGCAAAATGTAACATTTACTTCCGTTATGAAACAAAGAAGAACTCACATTTTACAATTTATTCGTTCATTATCATGATATAAATAATTTTTATTTTAGTGAGCGGCGGTGTTGAAGGTTTTTTTAAAGAAGGTCATGTCTAGTTACTTGGGTCCAAAAATCGTTTTTCTCGATTTCGAAATTTATTATTTATTATTGTAATCAAAAATCTTTCTTGGAATTGCAATATGGTATATGTATGGATAACAGCGGTGAAACGATCTCCAAACTACACTATGCTCCTAATTTTGTGCCTACAACATCATTGCAGAAGATTTCAGGCATCGTATCATATTAACTTATATTATAACATCCTCATCTCATCAGTGACTTGACTTAGTCCGTGGCTATGATGAAAAACCCGGGTTCACTCGAGAACAAGATTTAAAAAAAAAAAAAAAAATTAAATACCAAACAACGATTGATATTTAATTAGGAATGTCATATTTCCATTTTCAGTTACCAAACCTAATTTTCAACAAACTAGTTACATTTTTAACCAGAGAATTGATTTTTTAACTTAAATTATGAGTCCTCAAGAAAAAAATTAGCGTTTGATAAAAAAGTCGAGTTTTCAACGAAAGAAATGAATTTTCTCCCAAATAGTTGCATTTTTTAAAAAAAGGTACATTTTTGACCAGAAGTAAAATATTTACAAATTCAATTGAAAATCCTAATTTTTAACCGAAAAGAAACGAATTTTCGACAAAGTAAATAATTTTTCAACCAAGAAAGATTTTGTTGGCAATATAAAAAAAAAAATTTTCATTCATATTGAATTTTGAAGCAATAATGACCTCTACGAAACTGCTGAATTTTCTTCCCTTATGTAATTATATTTTTCAACAAAATAATTAATTTTTAACAAAGAAATTGAATTTTCAACCCAAAATGATTTTGCAGTTAATAAAGAAAAATATATTCATTCAAAATGTTGTGCATTGAAGAGCAAAAGAACGGATTTTCTGAAAAATGTTAGAGTTTTCAACCCGAAAATATAAAAAAAAGCTTTTAGTTCTAAATACAATTAAATTAAAAAAAGCGTAATAATTCAAATCCTAGTTTAAAAACATGATATTCAGACTGAGTTCAAGGTCTGGTGAATCAGACGTTGATAAGAAAAAATGCATTTCATACGCTGGTTTTCTACTCATGATAAACAAAATTTAAATGGAGACAAGGTAACTCTCTCGAAAACTTCAGTATTATGATTATTACTTTTTTTTTAGATTCTCATCCTAATGAGAAGGTATTGGTTTTATGTAAAAATTTGACTTTGTCAGTTTTCATCAAATCTCCACGTTTTGAGACCCCCTGACACAGAAGGTTGTTTCGTTTTTTAGTTATTTGGGGAAAACAGAATTTTTCACCGAAAAAATGCATTTAACGTTTTTGAATTTAACTCGCCAGATTTCATATATCATTTTTCAATATATTTTATGACTGTTAGAGCATTACAAAGTTTGGACAACATTTTAGGGCCGTATAGTGAATTCAACAAAAAATTTCATTCAAAATCTTGGATGCATATATACAAACGAAAAAGTTGTGTGAGAAAGTTTCGAATGTTGAAAACTTCCAGTGAGAAGAATGTTTCTTAGGGATCAAACAATTTTTTGCAAAAAGTTTCAGATCTTCAGCCATGAGGGGAAAAAATGAGGACGATGCGAATATTATATGTATGCATTTCCAACAAAACAGTTAAATCTTCTAACAAATTGTCGAATTTCAAATACAGAAAGACGAAATTTCTGCAAAAAAGTTGAATTTTCAACCAAACAGCTGAATTTTCAACCAAATAATAAAATTGTTATTCCTAAAGTTCATTTTTAACAAAAAACCCTAATTTTTATCAAAGTTACATTTTGAACCAACGAGATGAACTTTCAAATAAAATAATGAATCTTCAACAAAAACAGGAATTTTTTACTAGTAATCTGTATTATCTTCAGAGATGGTCACTATCGATCATTAGAGAAATCCTTCACACACCGTGAAATTGAAATTCTATAATATCGATCAAAGGTATCTCCTCTAATACAGATAATGTTAACGTCCTTTCAGACCAGATGGAGTTATCAGTTAAATATTTTTAAAATTAAATTTTTATTCGAAAAAAAGATCTACTCCTTTTCGCTCATTTTCGCTCAGGAATTTTTTAGAAAGCAGTTCAATTCTCAACCAAAAACTTCAATTTTCCGCCTAAAAAGATGAATTCTCAGAAAAATGTAATGGTTTATATTTCAACCAAGAAAATATTTTCATTTTAAATAAAAAAGCATTGAATTGAACCAAGAAAGATGAATTTTCAACAAGAGTTGCATTTACAGCTAAGACAGATTTTTCAGTCAAAAAAGACAATAAATTTCATCAATAATCGTGAATTTCCAAGGCGAAAAGACAATATTCCTACAAAACAGTTGAATTTGTGAACTGATAATTAAATTTTCATTAAAAAATTGATTTTCAATTCGAAAAAAAGGAAATTTTGACAAAGCAGTCGAACTTTTTCCCCAAGTTGTTGAATTTTCAAGACAAACGAATTTGCTACAAAGATGAGTGATTCAGAAAAGAAGCAGTCAAATTTCCAACCAAGTAATTAAATGTTCACTCAAGAAAATAATTTGCAACAACAAAACTAATTTTTATCTAAAAAAGAAGAAGTTTCTACAAAAAGAGATGAATATTAAAACCAAAAGGTCCCTTAATCAAAATTCATTAACTGCACTCTGATGGGAATACACTAAACTCCCGACGACTCCCCGGTTTACGTCCAAATCAAAAAAAATAATTCACACGGCCCTGCATGTTTACGTTTGAATTACCCCGATTTAGGATCAAGTTCAAGTCAAGCCACGACCGAAACCCGTCTTATATCGGGAGATGAGTCCATGACATAGTTGTAAAAATGTACAACATCCTATAGATTTATTTAATTTTTTAATGTTATTCTTTATTGTAGACTCAAATAAACTTGTATTCATTTTTTTTTTCAGATGAAGAAAATGCATTTTTCAAAATCTAAGGCAACCATACTTGTGGTATCACTGGCACTGATTTACATTGCGATTGCTAACGCTACGGACTGTGTACCGTGTTGTGCTCAAAACGTAGACTGTCTTGGAATTAATACAACAGGTGGTTGTTGCCCTTCTCTCTGGTGTTCTCCATGGTACACCCAAGGAATCAGAGGAAAGTGTCTCTAATTAATATTCATAATATTTGTTAAAAATAATATTAATTTACAAATATGCTGTACAAAGATATACTAAAATGATTATTTATTGATTGAAGAAAATAAAAACTCACTAAATGAAGAGTTAAAATTATGTTTATTCCATCAACCACTCTTGTGATCATTTCTACACTTCTCAATGCAATCTTTGTTATCTTGCAATCTGATATGCAGGTGTTGCGAGTAGGTATTGAAATATAATAGAAAATATTTTATTCACTTTCATTGCTCTTTAAACATAATTTTTTCTTCCGAAATAGTTTCCGAATGTTGAATGAAAAAAGCGATTTAAAAATTAACACGACCACAGTCAGATTGTAATTAATCGTAGCAAATCTCACTGTTAATATATTTAAGATGACTTTTCTACCATAGAAGATGAATTTTGAATATAAACGAACGAATTGTTCTCAAAATATTTTTAACAGAATGGTTCAATTTTTTACTAAATAGCTCAATTTTTAATTTAAAAAGATTAATTTTCAACAAAAAAGATTAATCTTCTACTAAGAAAACGAGTTTTCAACAAAAGAGATCAGTTTTCAAACTAAAAATGAAATGTTTCAAAAATAGCTGACTTTTATCCCCAAAGAGATCAATTTTCATCAATAAAGTTCATACTTAATCAAGGAAGATGAATCTTCAACCACTTCAATTAAATACAAAAAAGATGAATTTTTAAAATATAGCTTAATTCTCAACTAAAACGACGAATTTTCCACGAAGTAGATTAACTTTGTAGCCAAAAAGATGAATTGTCGAAAAAGTAAATACATTTTCACCAAATAGTTGAATTTTCAGCTTACTAAGGATACGTTTTTATCAAAAAATGGGATAGTCAAATCTTCAGATGCAAAAAATTAGTTTCAAACAAAAAAAGCAATGTTCAATAGAATAGTGTAATTCTCTATGAAAGAGGTGAATCTTAACAACAACAAAATCTGCCCGCTTCGCGGGCACATTCTCATCGCGCGCTTCGCGCGCGGCTCGCTTCGCTCGCAAGTTTGAGCGCGCCTAGGGCGCGCGACTGTTGGATCTCGCGCTTCGCGCTCGATCATATATTTATCTCGCGCTTCGCGCTCGGGCGTATTCACATCGCGCTTTACGCTCGATTCCTCTAGATCTTTGAACTTCGTGTTCGACTTCGATGAAAAGAAAAAGTTTATTTCTAAATATTAGAAAATTATCAAAACCTCTACATATGAAGTGATTGTTAAATTTGTTTTTATTTTAGACTGAAAAGGAAATTTATTTACTCAAGGTTCTATCGACCTTAAGGAACACATTCTCATCCAGATACTCGAGCTTCGCGCTCGGTATTTCATTTCAAATTCATTTGAACCTTGCGTTCCACGCTCAGTTCTGTGCACCGTATAATAGAAACAAAAAAGTTTGAGCGCACTTACGGCGCGCGATTTGGGCGTCGCGCTTCGCGATTTGTATTTGATTTCAAATCAAGAATAATTATATAAATTAAGCGACAAATTTTATTAGTTAAAATGTTATTTTAGATTTTCCGTTTTTCAAAAAAGTTATTTTTTTCATTTTGAATATATTCTTATAACGAAAATGGATTTTTCCAAAGTTTTCCAAAAATTTGATTTCTTTTACTGTCAATGTTATTTTCACGAATAAAATAAAAACTACGCGTCCTATCGAAACATGATGGATAACAAATTTGTACCTCTTCTTTGAATGAACAAATGTTGTCTCCGTCATGTTTTTCGTAGCTTGTGTTATTCGTCTAAAAATTTATTTTTTCTATTTTCAATGCTGTTTTTTATGAATAAAACAAAAACTACGCGTCATATCAAAAAGTGAATAATAACAAATTTGTAGATCTTTTTTGGGTGCATAATTTTGGTCCTTTCGTCTTTTGTCGTATCTTGCATAGTTACGCAGCAAAATGGAATTTTTGATTTCTCATTATTTTGTTGTGCGATCAGAATTTAAATTTTTTATTTTTTGAAAAATTCAAAAAGTTATTATGAAAATATTGTAAGGTGTTCAAAAATCAACGTTTTTCTTCTCTTGACTTTTTTTCATAACGTGCGTTTTTCGGCTTAAAATGTAAATTTTCGTTTGTTTTTTGGAATTTTGAAAATGCTATAACTCTGGTAATTTTTTTTTT
>CAKNXH010052941.1:0-12311 GCA_932178445.1 Andricus quercusramuli
CAAAGTGTATTTGTACATTATTTTTCAAATACAAATTAATTAAATGATAAAACTTGAAAAAATTCTAACAATTTTATTATTTAATCAAATAGCTTAAAAAAAAATAAAATCCAAATATGGTGAAATTTTTCCCCCTAAATATAAAAAGATAAGTGTCGCTTGGCCCTCAATATACAGCCATCTTGTAAGCTGACGTCACGTCATGAAATACCTAATTTGCATTTTGGACGTGCCGGAGACAAATTTGAATTCAAATTAAGCAAAGTAATGTTTTTTAAAGAAAATTATAAAAAAATGAGTGGATCAAAATATGATATATGTCATTTTCAGAGAAGTTTTGAACTTAATAAAAAATTTTCCTTGACTACTGTTAGTCAAAACTTATCTCCCTACCAAATCTTTTGTTCTCTATTTAATAATGCTTTTCAACTTTGCAAATCATCCTTTCATCAAGCTAGAGTCCATGTTTCATATTTTATATCGCTCCTTTCTCACAATTTTCTTTAAAAAAACTTTATTTTGCCTAATTTCAGTTTGAATTTCGCGGGCACTTATATAAGCTCGCTAGCGCCTTCTAGTGAGCGGTAAGCTCTCTCGACTCTGAATCATGACTTCTTGTCTTATTCATCTGCTTGGTTTTTACAAAGTTTTTTATCACAATCTGTCGTGATTACAAAAATTTTTCACAAATGTGTAAATCAAAAAAAGTGCGCGGTTAACGCCTGTAACGCGTGCAACTGAGATATGAAATAATCGAATCATAAATCACGCTTGCAAAGTAGAAAGTGAGGTTAGTTTGGGGAAACCGCGCAGAGAAGTTTAATGTAATGTAAGTAGTTTCTGTTGTTATGAATAGTTTTGCGCGTTTTTAAATAAATTAGAACGTCCTCACTATATTTTTCTGTAATATATCTCGTCACTTTTTATTGTTAAAGAGTTAAAACAACTATATATATATATAGCGAAACAAAATAACGCGACGTATATTTTTGCCTCGCATTTCCCTCCGTTTTTTTATATTTATTTACTATTTACTATTAAAGTCAAGTATGTGTAGCAATATTTTTAGACCACGAGATACACGAGATAGATTATTTCGCCCGGATATTAATTAATTAATTCGTAAATTTCAATATTTGTGCAGCTTTTGTGTCTTTGAATGAATATGTCAAAATCTTGTCGGTTACTTTCGGCTACCATGCATGGTAAATATAGTAAATATGATTAAATATTGATTTATCTTTGTTTTGCTTTTATTATTTCAAAAGTTTCCACTTTTCAAGAGATTTAAAATAATAAAAAACAACTTTGCTCTTTTTACGAAAAACTAGAAAGAAAAAAAAGCCAGGCGCGCGATTATTATTTTTTTAGTCTCAGGCAAATTTTGAATTAATATTAATTTTAAAAGAAAATGAAGGACAATATTTTATATGATTTATAAAAATTGATGTCTTTGAATTAAAATTGTTTAAAAATGTACATTTTATTTTTGAAGTCTAATGCTTTTTTCTTCAAAGCTTCAAAGTAACCGATTTCCCATTAAAAAATGGTAACATAACCTAAAATTGTACGAAAATTGTGAATGCATACTCTGAAATCTAATGTTTTAAACAATCTTTAAATCCTTTTTTCTCTATCTAAATCTAATATTTTTTGTTTAAAAATAGAAAAAATACACCTTTCAGGTCAAACAGACAGACCAATATAACTTAAAGTTGTTAAAAAATTATAAATATCCTTAGAAGTCTAATGATTTATTATTAAAAATTATTATTTCTGATGAAATAAGCATTTCTCATTTTAGTATTTTAAAAATTGGTATTTCTTTAAATCTTATTTTTCTCGAAAAGCAATATTACAATCCAAATTGTAAATTTTATTATTTCAAACAACAATCATTGGATTTTAATCTAATAATTTTTCTTTAGAAATAGAAAAAATACCAACTTCAGGTCAAACGGACCAACATAACCTTAAATTGTTCTAAAAATTGTAAATATCCTTTGAAATCTAATCATTTTTTATTAAAAGTACCAATTTCAGACGAAATAGATATTTCTTATTTAACATAACAGAAAATTGTTCGGAATTGTAAATCTTCGAAATTTAATATGATTTTTGTTTAAAACCATATTTTTTTATAATGTATGAAAATTTATATCTTAACTTCAAATTAAAATCGTTTAAAGCTGTAAATTTTATTTTTGAAGTTTAATGCTTTTTTGTTTAAAGTAACCGATTCCCCGTAAAAAATGTTAACATAACCTAAAATTGTACAAAAATCGTGAATATATACTGTAAAATTAAATGTTTTAAAAATCTATAAATAGCAATTTATTTACGACAAATATTGACATACAATAACAAACAATTATGCGGCATTTTGAATCTTCTTTGAAATATAATTATTTTTACTCAAAATTTGCATTCCTGACGAAAAGCAATATTAAAATCCGAAATTGTTCCAAATTGTAAATTTTATTATTTGAAACAACAATCGTTGGATTTGAATCTAATCATTTTTGCTTAAAAAATACAAAAAATACCAATTTCAGATGTCAAACAGATCAACATAACCTAAAGTTGTTGAAAAAATTGTAAATGTCCTTCGGAATCTAATCATTTTTTATGAATAGTACTAATTTCCGACGAAATTGGTATTTATAATTTCAGTATTTTAAAAATTGTTATTTCTTATTTAACACAATAGAAAAAATTTCAGAATTGTAAATTTTCTTTGAAATATAATATTATTTTTGTTTAAAACAATATTTTTTATAAATTATGACAATTGATATCATAACTTCAAATTAAAATCGTTTAAAACTGTAAATTTTATTTTTCAAGTACAATGCTTTTTTGTTTAAAGTATAACCAATATCCCGTAAAAATGTTAACATAACCTAAAATTGTTCAACAATTGAAAGTTTTCTTTGATAACCAAAGATTTTTTATTAAAAATAGGTTGCGGATGCTAGCCCGACTGGCTCTGGTGAATTAATTTTCGCGGTCGACCGGACCGATAGCCATTCCCTTAAAAATATACGTTTCCAGTAAAAAAATGCCAACATAACCTAAAATTGTACAATAATCGTGAATGTATACTGTGAAATTTAATGTTTTTAAAAATCTGTAAATAACAATTTTTTTACGAAAAATACTAACATACCGCAACAAAAAATTATTCGGCATTTCAAATCTTCTTTGAAATATAATGATTTTTTGCTAAAAATTTTCATTTCTGACGAAAAATGATATTGCAATCCGAAATTGTTCCAACTTGTAAATTTTATTGTTTCATACACAATCGTTGGATTTTAATCTAACGATTCTTGTTTCAAAATACAAAAAATACCAACTTCAGGTCAAACAGACCAACATAACCTTAAGATGTTGAAAAAATTGTAAATATCCTTTGAAATCTAATAATTTTTTATTAAAAGTATCAATTTCCGACGAAATAGATGTTTCTTTTTATCATAACAGAAAATTGTTTAGAATTATAAATCTTTGAAATTTAATGATTTTTGTTTAAAACAATATTTTTTATAATTTATGAAAATTTTATTTGGAAATTTTTTAATTCAATGATTAATTCTTTAATTTAGAGCATTAAAGATGATAACGTGGATTTATATTTTTGGAACTGAAGCTAAATCTTTGAATTCTACAGTTTATGAAATTTTTTAATTTGGCAGCTTAACTGCATTTAATTAAAAATTGTTCAGTTGAAAAGTGTTAGTAGCTTCCATTTTATACGTGTAAATTAAGGAGCATTCAAATATAAAATTGTTTAATTTAAAAAATCTTAAACTTCAATTTTGAAAGTTTAAAATTCAAGAGTTCCATTTTGAGTTCTTTAATTTGTAGCTCATTGGCCGTGAAAAATGTTTGCGAACCGCGAAAAAACCGGGAAATGATCGGGAATTTTTTTCTTTGATTAAACAGGATGTCTACTCTACCTGGAAAACCTGGAATTGTCTAGAAATTTTTATATACTGGAAAACCTGGAATTGTTAAGAAATTTTTATACATATACCTGGAAAAACCTGGAAATGTCAGAGCGTGCTTAATTTTTTAAAAATTTGAATTATAAAAATGAATAACAATTATTCTTCATTAGTAAAAGTAGTTTTATATTCTTATATTTAACTTTTTTGTTGAAAATTCGTTCTTTTTGGTATAAAATTAATCTTCTTGGTTGAAAATTTATCTTTTGGCTTAAAAATTCAAAAGTTGGAACAGGTTGAACGTTAAAACTCTTTTTTAAAAATTAATTTTCTTGGTTGAAGATTCATCATTTCAATTTGAAATTTATTTCTCTGGTATTTAAAAAAAAATCGTATTTTTGGTAGAGAATTAATTTATTTGGTTGAAAATTCAACTGTTTGGTTAAAAACTCACCTATATTGTTGAAAATGCAATATTTTTCATTGAAAAGTTAGGATTTCAAAGCGATTTAAATTGAATTTAATGCAGTACCCACACTTATTTTTATAAATATGCACCGAAATTTGAAGTATGAGAAAAAAAAATAAAAATTTGAAAATGTAACTAATTTTTTTTGTTGAAAATTATTTTTTTTAACTGAAAATGTAATTATATTAGTTAGTAATGTAACGTTTTAGTTGAAAAATTATCTTTTTGGTTGAGCATTAACTGTTTTTAAACAAAAATTTAACTATTCAACTTTTTGGTAGAAAAATTGTCTTTTTAAATTGAAAATTCGTCTTTTTGGAAGAAATTAATCTTCTTGGTTAAAAATTCAATTATTCTAGTTAATCATTCATCATTTTAGTTGAAAATTGCTCACATTATTTGAAAATCTAACTAATTTTTTTTAATTAGTTTTTTTTTTGTTGAATTTTTTAAAAACTGAAATGCTAACTTAATGTATCTTATTTCATTCACTCATTTCATATTTTTAGTAGAAAATTAATCTAGTGCAGTTGAAGATTCATCATTTTAGTTTTGTTTGGTGGAAATTGATCTTTTTTGGTTTAAGATTCAAGTATTTGGTTAACAATTGATCTTTTTTAATTGAAAATTCAACTATTTGGTTGAGAATTCATGTATTTTGTTGAAAAATCATCTTCTCTGATAGAAAATTAATCTTTCTGATTGAAAATTCAACTATTTGGTCGAAAATTAATTTATATTCTTGAAAATGCAGTAATTTTACTTGAAACATTAGGATTTCAAAACGGTTTAAATTGAATTTAGTATAGCACATACATTAATTTTATCTAAATATGCACCGAATTTTGAGTATAAAAAGATAAAATAAAAATTTGTTTGGATTATTATTCAAATGCATAGATTTGAGAGACAAATTCAAGAAATTATTAATCATGTTTAATAAACATTGTTTGTAGTATTATTTAAGTACTCAATCAATTGATGGTGCTAATATATTTAAGAATATCTTGTAGTATAATTTGTCAACGCTTTCTAAATTAAACATATCAATTGAATACATAGGAAATGAAAAAAAAAAAAATGATTTATGGTATATTCTTGCGAAATATTTGAAAGGCTCGATACTATGAAAAATTATACCCGGAAAAAACTTGAGATACCTGGAAAAATCCTGGAATTGTCAGAGAATTTTTTTCCAGGCTTTGAGTAGACAGCCTGTTAAAAGGGACGCTTTGCATTTAAAAGACTTTGCATTTTTAAAGACTAAGAAAAAATCTTTTTCACTTTGTTACATGAAAAATCAGGCAGACTTCACTAGCCATGTGAGAATCACACTTCCACCGACTTGTGCAGAAACCAACACGAAAATGAGCTCCTACAAAACAGAATTCCCTTCTTCCTCGGACAATGAATCACTTGATGAGTCTGGAGAATATCATCAGGGAAAAAGATCCTTTGATCTTTCCTTCACACATGAACCAAAAGGACAGCCTAGGAAAAAGCATCGTCGCAGAGAATCGTTCCATGAAGAAAGTAGTCCCACAGCACATTCTTCGGCTGAAGATTCAGTGGAAGAAACAAAGGATGTGTTCGAGGGGAACATCAAGTGGGCCAAGAGCTTTGAATCCTATGAGGATGATAAGCAATTTGGTCGCATTGCATTCCAGTATGGCGAAACTAGTTCCAAGTCTTCTGGTGAAGCTGACATCTGCAGACAGTCCGCGATAATAAAGACCGAAACTATTGTCAAAGATGAGCCTGACCTTTTAACAGGAAAAGATTCGATAGGATCGAAACTTATGGCCCGGATGGGATGGAAAGGTCAAGGTCTAGGAAAAGATGGTAAAGGGATCGTTGAACCAGTGAAAGCTGCAAAGCAACACGGCTTCCGAGGTCTTGGTTTCCGCATAGAGGAACTGGAAGAAGCCCAATCTAAATTTAACCCAAATGACGAAATAGTCAAGGTCAATGAAGACATAGACTGGTTAATTAACGATTTTTTCGAAGAACCTTTTATAGAAAAGGACTGGATGACACTGGGTCCGAGGAAATTGACGATCAACGACGAAACTGAATTCTGCAGTCCCGAGACGGTGAGCAATGTGGTCAACTCAAAGACCATTTTTGACCGACTCGACAAGAACGAAATGCGCGACGCTCGAACGCGATCAAATCCATATGAAACGATTCGGAGCGCCTTTTTCCTGAATCGCGCCGCCGTTAAGATGGCAAATATGGATAGAGCTTGTAATTTCATGTTCACCAGGCCGGAGAATCTGAGATCGGATGAATTGGTTTACTTTGCTGATGTATGTGCCGGGCCTGGCGGCTTCAGCGAGTATGTTTTGTTTCGAAAGCAGTGGAGGGCGAAAGGATTCGGTTTTACGTTGAGAAAAGAAAATGACTTCAAGCTTGATGATTTTTATGCAGGACCATGCGAAACTTTCCATCCCTATTATGGACCAAAAGAGGATGGTGATGTTTTTTGGCCACAGAATCAAACCGCATTCAGGGATTTGATTATGAAACAAACGAAAGGCGAAGGGGTTCACTTTATGATGTCAGATGGTGGATTTTCGGTGGAAGGACAAGAGAACATTCAAGAGATATTGTCGAAACAGCTCTATCTGTGCCAGTGTCTCGTAGCCCTGATGATTGTCAGAACTGGTGGACACTTTGTGACGAAGCTTTTCGACGTTTTCACACCATTCAGCGCCGGATTGGTTTATCTCATGTATCGTTGCTTCGACGAGATCTCTATTTTCAAACCAAACACCTCAAGACCGGCAAATTCGGAACGGTATCTAATCTGCAAGGGAAAGCGTACTCACACTGAAGGCGTTTTGAAGTATCTCTTCAACGTAAATACCATTCTTCAGAAACGAGAAAAAAACAAGGACGTTCTGCACTTGGTGCCGATGGAGATTTTGAAATCCGACAACAAGTTCTTTCATTATTTGAAAGATTCCAACGATGAACTTGGACGTCGACAAGTGATTGGGTTGCTGAAAATTGCTCATTACGCCCAAGAGAAGACTTTGATCGAGAAGAGGCAAGGTGACATGCGCAAACTTTGTTTGGAGTACTGGGAAATTCCGGATCAAAGTCGAACTGTCCCGAGGAGGATGAAACCAGTAGATAAGGTGCAATCTCTGGTGAAACGTCCTGTGGACTTTCTCGAGAATCATGGATTGCAGAAAGCGAAAAAGTTCACGCAGGACAATATTAACAACACGATTTTGAATTCGCCTCTTGATTGGTATTGCATGCCTTGCGGATCTGGAGAAGCTATGAAAGATAAGATGGCAACCTTCTACATTGGAATGGGACGAGCGCAAGTGTTTCGATTTGTGAGAGGCACCTGGGAACGCGTGGAAAATCTTATTCTACCGGCTGATACCCTAATCTATGCTGAAACTGTTATGGAATTTAGGAAGTTTGGAAGGCATCAAAGAAAAGCTGAACGGCTACATGTTCTTGATGCGTTCTTCCTTGGAGGCGAGGACATTAGCAAAAAGTATTTGCTAGACAGGTATACAACTCTGAGTAATATCAATCATTTTAAAAAGATTAAACCCAGCCTTCTGGCATGACACTTTTTACATAGTTGGTCTTTTTTTCAAGTCACTTTTTATTCAAATCCAAGCAGAAATGAAAAAAGTGTGCAGTGGAATATTAACTTTATTTCTTTTATTCAAAATGTAATTCTTTAGTCTAAAAATGACCAAATTCCTATTTATTTATTCCCATATTTTCCTTTGTTTCTTGTTTTTTCACTTAAATGGGAACTGAAGTAATAGAACCTAATAAGAAAATCCAACTATTTTTGCTTAAAAATTCCATTTGGTTCAAAATTGAATTATTTTGTTGAAAATTCGTCTTTTTGGGGTTAAAAATCTAAAGAACTGAATTCATTTATTGAAAATTCAACAATTTTGTTAGAAAGTCATACTTCTCGGTTGAACATTCAACAATTTAATTGCCATTTTTTTTTATTTTTTGACTAACACATTTTTTTGGTTGAAAATTCATCTCTTTCTGTAGAAAGTTTACTTTTTTGTTACAAATTTAACGGTTTTGTAGAAAATTTGTATTTTTGGATCGAAAATTCTACTATTTGGTTGAGAATAAATTTTTCTTATCAACAATACAACTTGTTGGTTACAAATTAATCTGTTTTAGTTTAGAATTAAAGTATTTTATTGAAAATTCCTTTTTGTTGGTTAAATCCAACTGTTGTTCATTTTAAATACAAATATTTTTTTGTTTTTTAATTGAAAAATCAACTACATGCTTGAAGGTTGAACTACTTTCTTGAATTTTAATTTTTTTGTTTGAAGATTCATAATTTTCGTTGAAAATTAATCTTTTTAAGTTGCAATACAAACTGGTTGAATATTCAAAATTAACTTTTTTGTAGAAAATTCAACAACTTGGTAGAAAATTTAGTTGGTTGAAAATTTATGTATTTTGTTGAAAATTCGTTTCTGTTGGTTAAATCCACCTGTTTTTTATTTTAAATCAAAATCTTTTTTGTTGGAATATCAACTATTACATTTTTCGTTGAAAGCTCTCCTTGGTTGAAAGTTGATATACTTCCTTCAATGTGCATTTTTTGGTTGAAGATTCATAATTTTAGTTGAAAATTCGTTTTTTGTTGTTAAAACATGAACTGCTTTATAGAAAATCCGTATTTTCGGCTCGAATATTACAACATTTGGTAGAAAATGTAACTATTTACTTGAAAATTAAATCCACTTGTTTTTTATTTCAAATAAAAATCTATTTTGTTGAAATATCAACTATGACATTTTTCGATTTTTGTTGTTGTAAATTCATAATTATGGTTAAAAATTCGTTTTTTTTTGTTAAAAATTGAGCTGCTTTATAGGAAATTCGTATTTTTCGGTTCGAAAATTACAAAAATTGGTAGAAAATGTATTTACTTGAAAATTTATGTATTTTGTTGATTTATTTTTGTTTGATAAATCTAACTTTTTTAAATTTAAATTAATTTGTTGCTGTTAAAGTATCTACCATTTGGTTAAAAAATTAAGTATTTTGTTAGAAATTGAACTATTTGGTTGAATATTCATCTGTTTTGTTGGAAACATCTTCTTGGTTGAAAATTCAATTATTTGGTTAAACAGTTAAACTCTTTTTTGGTAGAAAATTAATCTCCTTGATTGAAAATTCTCATGTTTCTGGTAGAAAATTAATTTTCTTGGTTTAACATTCAACTATTTCGTTGAAAATGTGCGTATTTTGTTAAAAATAAAATTTTTCAATTGAAGATTTAACTATTTGGTGAAATAGTATGTTTCTTTAAAATCAGGTTGAAAAATTGTTTGTTTTTTAGAAAATTAACCTTCGGGGTTGAAAATTCTTATTTTTCTGGAAGAAAATTAATTTTCTTGGTTTAAAATTCAACTATTGAACTCAAAATTTATGTATTTTGTTAAAAATTCTTTTAAAAAATCGTCTTTTTTGGTAGAAAATTAATCTTGATTGAAAATTCTTATTTTTCTGTTAGAAAATTAACCTCCTTGATTGAAAATTCTGATTTTTCTGGTAGAAAATTAATCTTCATGGTTTAAAATTCAACTATTTGGTTGAAAGCGTATGTAGTTTGTTGACAATTAATTTTTGTTGTTAAAAATTTAACTACCTTGTTGAACATTATTTCTTTTTGTACAAAATTAATCTTCTTGGTTTAAAATTTAAATATTTGGTTAAAAATGTATGTATTTTGTTGAAAATTAATTTTTCGATTGAAAATTTAACTACTTGGTAAAAATGTATGTATTTTGTTAAACATTCGGTGAAAAATCATCTTTTTTGGTAGAAAATTAACCTTCTTCTTCTTCTTCTTTAAAAATTCATGAACTTTGTTGAACATTATTTTTTTTGTTAGAAAATTAATCTTCTTAGCTTCAAATTCGAATCTCTGATTAAAAATTTATTTATTTTGTTAAAAATTCTGTTTTAAAAATCGTCTTTTTCGGTAGAAAATTAACCTTCTTTATTAAATTTTTTTCTGGTAGAAAATTAATCTTTTTAATCGAAAATTCTTATTTTTCTGGCAAAAAATTAATCTTCTTGGATTAAAATTCAACTATTTGGTTAAAAATTTATGTCATTTCTCGAAAATTAGTTTTTTTAAATAAAAAATTCAACGGTTTTGTCAAAAACTCATGTTTTCGTCGTGAAAATTCAATAGGTTTAATGACATTTTTGTTTCTATTTTTGTTTCTTTATTGACTGATAAATCTTGGTTAAAAATTCGTCTTTTTGGTAGAAAATTAATTTTCCTGGTTAAAAATTCAACTGTATTGAATGAAAGTTCATTCTTTTTGGTTGAAAATCTACTGTTATATTTTCGATTAATAATCTATGTTTGTTGGTGAAAAATTTAATTATTTTGTAGAAAATTCAATTGTTTTATTGAAAATTCATCAATTTTGTTAAGCAGTCATCCTTTTTGGTTGCAAGTGTACCTATTTTCAGGTTAAAAATTCAACTGCTTTGTAGAAAAATCGTCTTTTTGGCATGAAAATTCAAAAATGTTGTACAAAATTCAATTATTAGGTTGAAAATGAACTTTTTTTAGAAATTCGTATTTTCGAGGGAAAATTGAACTGTTTTGTAGAGAAATCGTCTTTGTGGGTTAAAAATTCAAGAATTTGGTAGAAAATTACATTTTTTTGTAGAAAATTTGTATTTTAAACTTGAAAATTAGATAAATTGGTTAAAATTTGATCTGTTTTGGTTTAGGATTCAGCTACTTTGTTAAAAATTAAACTTTGACGATTGCATTTTTTCAGCTAAAACTTTAACTATTTTATTGTTGGCTGATAATTGATATTTTTAAGTTGAAAATTCAACTATTTGGTTTCAAATTAACATTTTAGCTGGAAATTCAACTTTTTATAGAAAATTGGTATTTTGACTTGCAAATTCCACAATTTGATTGTAATTTGTTCTGTTTTAGTTGGGGATTCAGCTATTTTGTTCAAAATTCGACTTTGACGGTTGAATTTTTTTTTGTTCATATTTTTTTTTCGACTGAAACTTTAACTATTCCATTTTCGGCTTTTTTTGTTGATAGTTCATATTTTCAAGTTGAAAATTCAATTTCTTTGTAGAAAAGTCGTCTTTTTGGCTTAAAAATACAAGAATTTGGTAGAAAATTTATATTTTCTGGTTAAAAATTTAACTGTTTTGTAGAAAATTCATATTTTTTGTTTGAAAATTTAACAATTTGGTTGAAAAGTAAACTATTTTGTTGAAAATTTGTCTTTTTGGTGGGTAATTAATATTTTCAATGTTGAAAATTCAACAGCTTTGTAGGAAATTCGTCTTTTTGACTTGAAAATTGTAATATTTGGTTGGAAAATAATCTTTTTTTTTTTTGAAAAATTCATATTTTCGGGTTGAAAATTCATTGTTTTGTAGAAAATTCGTCTTTTTTTCAAGCAAAAAAATTATTCTCCAACCAAATAGTTGTATTTTCTACCAAATTCAAATGTTTTCAAGCAAAAAAGACGTATTTTCTACAAAGCAGTTGAAATTTTAACACAAACGTTAATTTTTCACCAAAAAGACGAATTTTCAAATAGTTTATTTGTCAACCAAATTGTTGAATTTTCAAGCGATAATTTTGGCTTTTTAGTGGAGAATTAACATTTGTGTTGAAAATTCAACTGCTTTGTAGAAAATTCGCATTTAGCTTGAAAATTAAAGAATATGGTAGAAAATTCAACTATTTTTATTTAAAATTTGTCTTCTTTAGTTGCAAATTTAACAATTTCGATGAAAATTCATGTATTTTGTTGAAAAATTGCCTTTTTTTTTGTAGAAAATTAATCTTCTTGGTTGAAAATTCAACTTTT
>CAKNXH010052942.1:3662-22759 GCA_932178445.1 Andricus quercusramuli
CTTGAAGATTATATTTTTAATTATAAATTTTATTTGTTTGAAATTTCAACAATTTGTTTAAAAAATCATCCTGTTTGGTTAAAAATTCAACTGGTTTGCTGAAAATTCGTCTTTGAGGGTTGAAAATTCAAATATTTTCGTAGAAATTGATATACATCTTCAATATATAAAAAGGGAGAGCTGAGAATTCAAGATCTTACGAGCAAGTACTTGTGATTGCTCTCAGATACTTGTTCTATCGATCTGAATTCCCAACTCTCACCTCGACGAGCCTTGCTTTTTCCTAGACATATTATTCTAAGGCCAGTATCTAGCTTTCCTGCTCCAGGCTTGCCCTTCAGTAGAACCAATTTCACCATTAAGACTTTTCTCGCCAGATGCTGGTAAACTGATCACTTATCAGTATCTTGGAGAAAGGGTTTTATAATAACATTAAGTAAGGCAAGTTTTGGTTATGGCAAGTTAGACGGAAAGTAGCGGTATTAGAGTTAATCAACAACCTCATGATTTTTATGTTTGGCTCGCGCGCCCCAAACCACAGGTGCCGCGCACTCTAAATTAAACCACGTAAAACTTTTTATCCGCTCATTTTAGTTGAAAGTTCAAGCGAATTGAACCTCAGATATTCGAGAAATATAGAATTCCATGACACATTTACGGCTTTACTAAAGCAAAACTTCTTCAAAAATTTTCAGATATGAAAATTGCGATTATCAGGCCTCTTTTCCCAACGCTGCTGAAGGCTGGTGACCTTCACAGCATAAACCACCAACCTATTGAGACTCTCGGTTTCCTTTCTCATATCCTTACCCCCCCCCCCCCCCCTCCCCAGTAACAGAAGTTTTGGTGGGACTGACGTTACAGCTTGACTCCACCATACGACAAATACTGCTTAATTAGGACATGATTTCGATTCGCAAAATAAATCTAGCGCATACAGGTGATAGTTGGGAGTACAATCTAAACATGAATAATACAAACAATAAAGTAGCCTCGGAAAGGACTGAAACTCGGACTGACCAAAGGCATGCACACGGTAAACGTAAAGGTCGTGTTTCGGGCGATGAATGGAGACTGGGTGTTTGGAATGCTAGAGGAGTGAATGATCTTAAGATAAGAGAACTACGAGAAACTATGCACACAAGGAAACTAGATATTCTCTGTGTACCTGAGACGAAGAAAAAAGGTTGCGAATTTAGAAACATAGAAAATGGGGTGTTGGAAGGCGGTTGTGAAATATGGTCAGGAGTAGATAGTGAATCACATCGTAGTCAGGGGGTCGGTTTAATTATGAATGAAAAAGCAAGTCAACATCTCATAGAGCATAATTTTGTATCACCCAGATTGCTATGGGCTAGAATGAAGGTAGGAATCAGAAGATTATTTATCATAGCGTGCTACGCACCAGTTGATAGCGATTCGAGGGAAGTTAAGGACGCCTTCTGGGACACTTTAAATGATACAATAAGTACTTGCGATCAAGGTGAAAGAATAATCTTGTTAGGAGATATGAACGGATGGGTCGGCGTCCAGCGTCAGGATACAGATACAGGAGGGGTGCTAGGTAATTTTGGGGACACAACAAGAAAAAATTATAACGGGGAAAAATTAGTTAGCTTATGCTTAGAAAAGAGCCTATTCATTACAAATACTTGGTTTAGACATAAAATGATCCACATGTACACCTGGTGTAAAGGAAATAGCCGCAGTATAATTGACTTCGTTATTGCAGATGAAAGACTAAGAGAACTAGTTACAGATACAAGAGTCATGAGGGGGGCCGAATGCAATACTGATCATTACCTTTTAGTCTGCAAAATAAACTTAGGGCGGGGATGGAGAACAAAGAAAACAAAGAAAACGAAACAAACACGAATAAAAATTGAAAATTTACAGAGACAAGAAGTGGAAACAGAGTTCCAAAAGAGGTTAACTGAACGCATAGATAGGGCAACGTGGGAAGCGCTTATAAGCAATAAAGATGTAGAGGGCGCGTGGACTTTATTACGGGATATCATTGTTAAAACTGCGACCGAAATATGTGGTACGGCATTTGTAGGAAGAAAATCTGGTGATGCATGGTGGAATGAGGAAATTGCGGCAGCCCAAAAAGAAAAGAAAAAAGCGCGCAATAGAACGCTGAACATGACAGGTCTTAGCGATGAGGAGAAAACTAGACTTAAAAATGATTACAGACACAAAAATAGGAAAGTTAAACGACTAGTCAAAGAGAGTAAAGAGAAAATCAGAACAGAAGAAGAGAACAAAATAAAAAACTGCTTTGAAGGAATTATGAAACTATTATATAAACAGTTGAAGGAAAGTAAAAGTACAGAGTTTGCTAGCATGAGAAACAGTAAAGGCGAAATGCTATATGATATAGACGGGATAGTAGACGCTTTAAAAGATTCTTTTAAAGAACTATTAGGAGGTGAAGATATAGGGCAACAAAACTGCGACATAGAACATAATGCACTAGAAAACCCAATTGAAAAAGTCTGTGTCACTGAGGTCAGAGATATAATTAAGAACTTGAAAAACGGTAAGGCTGCGGGTATAGACAATATTAGCGCTGAAATGCTTAAATACGGTGGTGAGTACATACCTCACAGGTTGTGCGAATTAATAAATTTATGTATCGAAACGGGAGAAGTCCCAGACGATTGGAGAAAAGCGATTATCGTACCAATATACAAAAGAAAAGGAGATAAAAGCAACTGCAGTAATTACAGAGGTATCAGCCTACTAAGTACCGTAAGTAAAATATACTCAAAAATACTTATCCGTAGGGTAATGGAAATTACAGAAGAGAAGATATGGGAAGTCCAATGTGGATTTATGCCAGGAAGGTCATGTACAGATCAGATATTTAGCCTAAGACAGATCACAGAAAAGAGCTTGAGAGTAGGAAAGAAAGTTTTCTGTGCATTTATTGATCTAGAAAAAGCATTCGACAAGGTAAATAGAACTAAACTTTGGGAAATCCTTAAAGAGTATGGAGTAAATGGAGGGCTCCTACAAGTAATAAAAACAATTTATACAGGCAGTAAAGCGAGTGTAAGGGTAAATGGGAAACTGAGCGACTGGTTCGATATTATGCAAGGGGTGAAGCAAGGATGCGTTATGTCCTCGTGGCTATTTATCATATTCATGGATAAATGTCTAAGAACTGCCCTCTTCGACGAAGAAGGTGTAAATCTCGAAACCGTCAAGGTACGTGGGTTAGCTTTCGCAGATGACAAGATTCTTATGGCAGAATCAATCGAGGACTTGCAAAGAATGTTGAATAAACTAAATACAAGCATGGAGAACATGGGCCTCAAAATTAACGTGAATAAAACGAAAATCATGGTGTTTGAGGGAAAAAGCGAGAAAACAATGTGCAACATTGTCCTAAATGGTGAGGGATTAGAACAAGTTGACAAGTACGTATATCTGGGTAGCCTATTCACTAGCGACGGAAAAATAGATGGGGAGTTAGATAGGCGCATAAATAAGGGTAAGCAGGTTATCGGTAGAGCAGGATCCATCCTCAGAAATAAAAACATATCAAAAAAAGCTAAAATGGCCATACATAACTCTATCTTCGTACCAACTGTACTATACGGTAGCGAGACATGGACCTGTCAAGAAAAGGACAGGAGCAAAATCAACGCGATCGGCATGAAACCTCTCCGCATAATATGCGGGAAAACACTGATGGACAAAGTCAGAAATGAGACAATCCTCAAAGAATGTGGTACACAAGAGACACTAGTTGACATATGGGAAAGAAATCAGCTAAGGTGGTTCGGACATCTTGAAAGAATGAAAGATGAACGACTGACGAAGCAAGTGTATAAAGGTAAAGTAAATGGTAGAATGCCCAGAGGTAGACCGCCGAAAGAATGGTCAGAATCTGTGAATGAAACATTAATCCGAAGAGACGTAAGAAGCCATAGGAACAGAAGAGCTTGCGTGAAGAAATGCATGGACGTGAAGGAAGCTAGAGTAGTATGCCAGGACAGAAATGTGTGGCGACAAATAGTTTGTAAACAGAGTGACAATAGTGTGAATGGCGCCTGAAACAGAGACTTTGGATACTAATGGGCCCAAGTGGGGAACCATACATAACAATTTTGTGAGGTTCCTCATTTGGGGTGATCGCTAGAGAGATTGATCAGCAACCTGGGTCGGAGCAGTGTTGCGGAATGAACGTGTCATCTAAATAAATGACACGAGAATTCCAGATCGATCTAAAACACCTATCCCTAACACCTATAAAACTCCTATATACCTTATGCCCATATACCAACCTACTCTATACCTATTCACCTGTTTACTATTCCCCAACCGAGCAAGTCACGCCTACCCCGAAAGGGAAATGGCTTAATGGTATAATAATAATAATAATAAAATATCGAGTTTATATTCATTAGTATTAATAATACAATTTATCTTTGAACTATGTAACAGTAGATTCCGTATTGGCACGCACGCCCCAAACCACGAGTACCGCGCGCCAAATCTCAACCAAGCGATTTCTCTGATTGGTTCGCACACCCCGCGCCACGGGTACTGCGCACCAATCACGAACCAGGAGTTCGCGCGCCAAATTCGAAATTCGAATTTTGAATAGTTATAATTAAATTAACATTAATAAATAACATTAATGTTAATAACATTAATTATATTATAATAATATTAAATTATATTATATACAGTATACAGATTATATGTATTAATCTACATATAACCTATATATAAGATATATATATATAACAACCATATTATAATAGAATTAATCAATAATTATGTCTATCAATGAGTGTGATATTTGGTATTTGGAATTAAAATTAACATTAATAAATAATATTAATGTTAATAATAATTATATTATACTATTACGAATGTGTACTATATATAATATATGGATTATATGTACTAAGTCTACATACGAACTATATATATAATATATATGAACATCTATGATATTATAATAAATTAAATTCCCATATAAATAGTTATACTTATTTAATATCGAATAATCATTAATTTTAACAAATATGTAACGCTGGGCCAAGAGAGAGATGAGAGAAACAAATAATTTCATCTTTATCGCGTACGCAAACAAACGAACCAATCAGGAGCCCCGTAGAAGCAACGCACCAATCCCCATTCGGGAGCTTCCTGATTGGACCGCCACCGAGGAGTGGGAGACTCGGCGACGAGACTCTCCCTCTACTCAACTTTCGCGCGGAGTGGGAGAGACCGCTCGACCGCGGAGTGGGAGGCGCATGCGCGCCCTCCCATAAAAGCTCGTGTCTCGGCCAACAATCTTCAGTCTGCCTCTCGATTTCCTCGAGAGCGCACGTCCACTCCTCACTCTCTCTCTAAGCCTCGCCTAGGGTTAAGTGAAGGAAATAAACCGTTTTACTTTGAACTCTTGTAGTTCTCCTTGACTACACCCATCTCTATCTGTATTTTGAACCAATCCGCCCTTTTTAGAGCGAACAAATAAAAACGTACGGAAAGGTATTGACGGCCATACAGCCCTCCCGAATTATAACCTTCGGATCATCCAACAGAATTCTCTTCTGGGTCGCCCCATCAGGTAGTACCTAGGGATTCCTTTGGATGGGACGAAATTATAAAAAGAGGAGAGCTTGGCGTCAATTTTGTGGACGCCCATCTCCACGCAATCAGCGTAGGCTGATTAGTCACGCCGATGACTGTCAACAGGAGTTGACAGTCTTCAATCCAACTTGCCAACAGGAGTTGGCAAGCGACGAGCAGGAGCTCACCCCCCATAGACAGCAGGAACTCACCACCATCAGTCAACGGGAATTGACAGTTGCCGAACCAAGACGTCAACAGGAGTTGACGGTTTCAAGGAAGAAGCCTTGGACATTTTAACCATCATTAAATAAATACTTCCTTTCCCCCTCCCATGGAACGTATCAAAATTTACGTTTTGTTTAAAATTAAAATTATTTTCTGGATGAAAATGCAACTATTTTTTTTTCTAATTTGTCTTTTTAATTTAAAAATTCGTCTCTTTTAGTATAGAAATTGCACCGTTCTTTGATAGAGATGCTACTGATAGGTTGAAAATTTGACAATTTTGTTAAAAAGTCTTGCTTTTTTGTTCAAAATTCAACTGTTTTGTTGAAAATAATTCTTTTTGGGTTAAAAATTCAACTATTTTTGTAGAAAATGTACTACTTGTTTAAAATTCTTGTTTTGATATGAAAAAGTCAATAAAATCTTTTTATGGTTGAAAATTTCATCTTTCTTAAACAAGAATGCAGCTGTTTGGTTGAAAATTAATCTTCTTTGCTTGAGGATTCAACTATTTTCTTTACAAATTTTGGTTAAACTATTTTTTTAATAAATCACTTTTTTGTTGAAGATTCATATTTTTAGTTGAAAATTCATCTCTTTGGTTGAAGGTTTCACAATTTTGTAGAAAAATGATCTTTTTTAATTGAAAATTAATTTTTTTCCTGAAAATTCAATTTTTATACCGAAAATTAATCTTTTGGCTTGAAGGTTCAACAATTTAGATCATCCATTTTTTCTTTCATGACAGAAAAATCTTTGTTAAAATGTCGTCTTCTTCGTTTTAAAATACATTTTTTTAAATGAAATATTTTTTGTTGTTCTTGAAATATTAATTATTACACTTTTTAATTGAAAATTCATCTTTTTAGTTGGAGAATTCAATTATGTTGTTAAAAATTTAATTATCTTGCTGAAAGTCTAAGTTGTTTTTTAAAGTAATCTTTTATAGATTTTTTTTGTTTACAATTGATAAATAAATTCAAAATGTTCAATTTTGTATCTGAAATACTTTTTTATTCCGTTCATGACAGACCCTATTTTAATTTTTTTTATATTAATTTTCAGGGGAAATTTAAATGAATAAATAATCTATTTCTCTCACCCTTTTTGTATTGGCAGAAGGCAGTCGCCTCTCATGCCAGGCAACGGCAACCGCGGCAAGAAAATTGACTCCGTGGTGGAAGGATATTGGCGAAAGAAGTTCCAGAAGCTGATGTTTTACCACTCTTGGACTTCCAACGACGCAACTTGCCTGCTCGCTGTTAAAATGAAAAATATGGGATTAAAACTAAGTAACGAATACAAAAAATCCTGTCCATCCCTGGTTGAAAATTTTTTACAAAAATGTAGAGAAAACTAAAACTATTTTCACAGTAATCTACAGATAAATATAATAAATTACAACCAAAATTACAACTTTTTTCTATTATTGAAACGAATTTTGTACCTTTTTTGCATTTTTTTTGTACATTGTTGTATTTTATTGTAGTTTTAATTTTCTACAAGAATCTACAGGAAATTATAGCTTTTGCAGCTAAAAATTTGTTCTTTTTCGGCCTAGGATAACAAATTTTTATTGAACAATCATTTATTTACTGCAAATCAAAATTGAACAATTGAGAAAGAATTGATCGCTGTCATTGAAATTAAAAAATTCGAACTCTTGAAAATAAAATGTTTTCACTTCAAGTTATAAAAACTGAACCATAAATTAAAACACTCAAAGAGAAATACTTTTGAATTTTAAACTTTTAAAATTAAAGCTTTAAAAAATGTTAATTCAAATGCTCAGTAATTTTCGCGTATAAAAAGAAAGCTTTAAAAACTTTTCAATTGAAATTTTTTTAATTAAAAGCCATTAAACTACAAAATTTCAATTTTGAACTCTTATACATTTTACAGTAAAAATATTTGAAAAAAAAGAAATCCAAGCTATTATTTCCAATGATATGAATTGATGAATGAATAAAAAAATGTATAAATTTTCCAAACTATGTAATTTTAAGCAATTTTAAGCTAGAAACATTAATTTATACATTAAAATTTATTTTAAAAACCTTTTTAAATACTTGCTTAAAAATTTGTTTAAAAAAATAATATAACAATTTTCAAGGAATCTAATAATAATTTTATCATCTTGCAACTCGAACTGTACCAAAATTTTTTGGAAAATATTGCAAAAGTAAAAGAATTACCTCAAAATCATCCAGATTCTTTTTTGAAAATTTTGGCAATATTATTAAATATTCTTTTTAAATTAATTTTTCCAAGAAAAAAATCTTTTTATTTTTTCTAGGAAATTTATTTTGAGGAATCAATTTAAAAATTTTAAAAAATATAAAACAAAATATTTCAAAAGAAAGTGGAATACTTCTCAATTAAAAATTTTTCAAATTAAAGCTTAATATAATGTTAATTCAAACGCTCAGTAATTTTCGCGTCAAAAATGAAACCTTTAAACACTTTTCAATTGAAATAGAAAAATGTATAAATTTTCCAAATGATGTCATTTTAAGCAAATTTAAACTAAAAACATTCATTTATACATTGAAATTTGTTTTTTAAAACACTCAAAGTGGAATACTTTTGAATTTTAAACTTTTCAAATTAAGGCTTTGAAAAATGTTAGTTTAAACGCTTTTTAAATATTTCCTCAAAAATTAGTTAATTTTTTTTTTAATTTTCCGGGAATCTGATAATAATTTTATTATCTTGCATCTCGAACTTTCCCAAAATTTTTAGGAAAATATTGCGAAAGTAAAAAAATTACCTCAAAATCATCCAGATTCTTTTTTTGAACATTTTGGAAATCTTATTAAATATACTTTTTAAATTAATTTTTACAACGAAAAATTATTGCTAGTTTTTCTAGAAAAAAAGTGTTTTGAAATCTTTTCAAAACTTCTAATTATATTTCAAACTTACTTGATTATTTTCCAAATCAACAATTTTTCAATTGTTATTTATTATTCTATTTTTTTTCTTCTTAAATATTCTCTTAAAATAAATTTTCCAAATACAAAATCATTTTTAATTTTCCCATCAAAGTTGAGAAAACTTTTTTATTTTCTCAAAACCTTTAAAGATCAATATAAAGCTTCAACATCCTATTTCGAAATCTTCAACAATCTAAATTTAGTTTTTTATTTTTCGAAATTTTTTTCAGTTTTAAATTAAGTTTGGATCTTCTCAAACCTGAGCTCAAAACTGGTAAATATTTCTTAAACTCAAATTTTTTCCAAATTAATAATTGTTCAAATGTTATTTATTATTCGAAAATTTCTTTAAACCTTTTGAGATATTCTCTTAAAATTGATTCCTCAAAATAAAAAATAATTAAAAATTTTCCCAGGAATCTTAATAAATTTTTGTATTCTGTCGAAATCTTTAAAGATCCCGAAAAAGCTTCAAAATTTTATTTCGAAATCTTGAAAAACTAGAATTTAGGATTTTATTTTCCGAAATCTTTTCCAGTTTTAAATTAAATTTAGATCTTCTCAAAACTTGTGAATATTTCTTAAAGTAACTCAAATTTTTTCTAAATTAAAAATTGTTCAATTGTTATTTATGCATCAAAATTCAATAATTTGACACATATATTAAAAATTTGTCGAATAGAACAATTAAAATTGTAACGTACAAAGTTTTAATTTAACACTCTGAAATATTAACTATTCAAGGCTTTCTATTTCAAATATTTCAGTTCAAAATTGTTTAGTTTTTAATATTTGATTTATAATTGCTCATTTTAAATGAAAAGTAAATTATTGCTGAAAATTAAAAAAAATGTCTCACTTAATTACAAAATTTCAAATTAAATGGATTAAAAATGGAATATTTCAGTCTGACGTTTAAATTAGTTTAACTACTGAGGCTTTCAAATTGAAAAATTGAATACAATAAACCACCAGCATATACTCGTACAACATTATTTTAAGTAATTTAAATTAAATTTCAAAATTAAATTATTTTAATTAATTTAAAATTAAAAAATGTAAAATTCTGTAGTTTTCTGTAATACCTTGTAGATTTTTACAACAAAGTAAAAAAAATATTAATAAAAAGTTATACAAATTTTTAAATTGTAGAAACTTGCACTTTATTGTTCAGTTTTTTACTTTTCTACAAGAAGATATAAAAAAATAGCTATTTGTATTTAAATGTACTTTTTTTGTTAAATTTTGTACATTTTTTACAAAAAAGAACATGTTTTAACAAAAAAATACAGTTGCACAAATTTGTACTTTCTTGTAAAAATTTTTTCACCTGGGATTAAAAATAAAAAAACTAACTTGTCCTTAGTAGCAAGAACTGCTTGCCACAACGCTGAAAGAGAAGCAATTATTCGTGGCAAATGGCTCAAGGCAGTTCTCCTGGCATGAGAATGTTGCTCACTGGACCCTGTCTTGTCCTTTGTGGCCGCAAGTTCCTGGAGATAAGAGATAAACGATACAATAAAATAAATAAAAAATATAAGAAAATATAATAATAAATATGTATATAATAATTTATAATAAATATATAATATATAATAATAATAATATATATAATAATATATAATAATATATAATAAATATAATAATAAAAAAAAAATACAATAAAACGGCTACCAATTTTGAGGATATAATTTTTAAACGGAAGAAATAGGGCGATTTTCCATGAAAACAGGGGGAAAATGAGGGAATAAATTCTTAATTTCTAAGAATTCAAGTCAAAATAGTTGAATTTTCAACCAAATAATTAAATTTTCTGCCAAATATTTGAATTTTCTATCCAAAAAGACGAATTTTCAACAAACCTACAAACATAAATTTTAAACCAAATAATCGAATTTTCAAAACAAAAAAGATTCAATTTCAACCAATAAACGTTGCACTTTAAGCCAAATAGTTGAAATTCCAAGCCAAAAAAATAAATTTTAAATAAAAAAATGAATTTCCACTTGAGTTTTTTAAAACTACTTTCTTCAAAATTAATTTTTTTTTGAAGATTCATCATTTTATTTGAAAATTTATCTCTTTGGTTGAAAATTCTACTATTGTGTTGAATATTCGTTTTTCTTGTTGGTTGAAAATAATTTTAATTAAAAATTTAACTATTCCATTTTTAGTTGAGAGTTTATCTCGTTTAGTTTAAAAAGCAACTGTTTGTTTTTGCGGAAAATTGATATTTTTTAGTTGAAAATTAAACTATACGTTTGGAAATTCATTTAATTTCGGTTGAAAATTGGTCTTTTTTAGTTGAAAATTCAACGATTTGATTGAAAATTTATGTATTTGGTTGAAAATTCGCCTTTTTGGTTTGAAAATTAATCTGTTTTATTAGAAATTTAATTTTTTTGTTTAAAAATACAACAGTGTGGTTATAATTAATCTTTTTTGGTTAAGGATTCAAATATTTTTTTGGAATATCGTCTTTTTTGGTAGAATTCAACTGTTTTTTATTAAAAATTAAAATCTTTTTAAAACAAAAAATAACCTAAGTTCGATATTTTTCATTCAGATTCTCAACGACTTGGTTAAAAGCTTAACTACCTTATTGAAAATTCATTTTATTTGGTTAAAAATTTATCATTCTAGTTGAAAATTAATGTGTTTGGTCTAAAATTTAACTACTGTGTTAAAAATACGTTGTTTTTTTTGGTTGAAAATGAAAATATTTAATTAAAAATGAATCTGTTAAGTAAAAAGTAATATTTCTTGTCGAAGATGCGAAATTTTATTGGAAATTTCATCTCTTTGGTTAAGAATTTAATGATTGTATTACATTTTTTTTATAATTTTGTTAACTGGAAATTTAATTATTCCATTTTTGGTTAAAAATTCATCTCGTTTAGTTGAAAATGCAGCTGTTTGGTTGAAAATTATTATTTTTTAATTAAAGATTCATTACTCTGATTAAAAATTCAACTATTTTCTTGAAAATTAGATTTATTCATTTGATGAAAATTAATTTTTAACCTGAAAAGTGAACTATTTCATTTTTTGTGGACAATTGATCTTTTTTAGTTGAAAATTGAACTATGCGTTTGGAAATTAATTTAATTTGTTAAAATTCTTTTTTTTCTGGGTTGAAAATTAATGTTATTAACTAAAAATTTAACTATTCCGTTTTCGGTTGGAAATTTTTTTTTTAGTTGAAAATTCAAAGATTCAACTGTTTGGTTAATAATTAATCTTTTTTTGTTACGAAATCTGCTATTTTGTACGCATATCTTGGTTGAAAGTTGAACTACTTTGTTAAAAAATTATTTTTCTGATCGAAGATTCATTCATTCATTCATTTTATTTTTTTTTTAATTCATCTATTTGATTGAAAACTTAAACACTGTATTAAAAATTCGTTTTTTATTTGAAATCAATGTTGTTACCTTTAAATTGAACTATTCCATTTTTTGTTGAAAGTTTATCTCGTTTAATTGAAAATGCAACCGTTTGGTTGAAAAAAATACTTTTTGGTTGAAAATTAATATTTTTTTGGTTGAAGATTAATAATTTTGGTTTGAAATTCCACTATTTGGTCTTAAATTAACTTTTTTGTCGAAAACTCATATTTTTGTGTTGGAAATTCAGCTGTTTGGTAGAAGATTCAATTGTTTGTCTTGAAAATTCAACAATTTGGTTAAAATTCAACTTTCTTGTTGAAAAATCATATTTTTGGTTGAAAATTAAACTATTTTGGTAGAAAATTAAACTATTCTTTTGAAAACTTAACTATTAAGTGGGACATTCGTGTTTTCTTGTGTTAAAAATTAATTTCTCTATCAGAAAATGTAGCTGTTCAATTTTTAGTTAAAAATTGGTCCTCTATAAGTTGAAAATGCAATTCTTTGGTAAAAAATTCATGCATTTTTTTTTAACATCCGTCTGTATGGAAAGAAAATTAATCTTGTTTTTTAAAAATTAATTTTTTTGGTTGATACCAATATTTTTTTGTTGAAAATTAGTTTTATAAACTGAAAATTTAACGATTCCATTTTTTATTGAAAAAAAAAATTTTTAGTTGAAAATTCATCTTTCGTTTGTTTAACTTATCTTTTGGTTTAATTTTTTTCTTAAAAATTCTTTTTTCGTTGAATTCTACTAGTGGATTCAAAATTCAACGGTTTGGTTGAAAATTCGTCTTTTAGTAGACATTAATCTTCTTGGCTGAAACTAATCATTTTAGTAGCAAATAATTTTTCTTGGTTGAAAATTCATCTTTATAGATTAAAAATTCAACTATTTTGTTACAAATTTAATTATTTTGTTGCAAATTCAACTATTGTGTTATTGACGTCTTTTTTGGTCGAAACTTCAATTGTTTTGTTAAAAATTAGTCTTTTTGGGTTGAAAATTCATCTCTCTTGGTTTAAAATGGACGTTTTTGTCGAAAATTTAACTGTTTTCTAAAAAATGCACCTCTTTGACTTTAAAAATTTTTTAAACTTTGAAAAAATTTGGTTGAAAATTGAACTACCTAGCCAACAAAAATTAAAAAGAAAAGGAATTTTACTGGTCAACAAAAAGTCAGAGAATTAATCAAATAAATCTTGTTAAAGTCAGAAAATTTCTAAAACTTTAAATAACTGTCAAGAAGAATAAAATTGAAATTGTTTCCTTTCATTTATAAAAGATTCTAGGTTAAAAATTAGACGAGTTTAATATTCTGGTATTTGAATATTAATTAATATAATATTCTTATTAAGTAACTTTTTGCCTTATATATTTTTTTGCAGTTGCTTCCTCTTGAAAATTATCTTTTTAGTTATAAATTTTATTATTTGTTTGAAAATTCAACAATTTTCTTAAAAAGTAATCCTTTTTGGTTCGAAATTCACCTGTTTTGTTGAAAATTCGTCTTTGAGGGTTGAAAATTCAAATATTCTCGTACAAAATTTACTTTTTGTTTAAAATTCATATCTTAGTGTTAAAAATTCAACTTTTTTTTTTTGTCTATTTAATTCAAAATTCATCTATTTTAGTGGAAGTTGCATCTTTCTTGGATACAAACGCAACTGTTTTGTTGAAAATTCGTCTTTTTGGGTTAGAAATTTAACTATTTTCGTAGAAAATTTACTTTTTGTGTAAAATTCATTTCATATTGTTAAAAATTCAACTTTTTTTTTGTTTTTTTAATTTAAAATTCATCTATTTTAGTAGCATTTGCATCTTTCTTGGAGAAACATGCAATTATTTGCTTAAAAATTCAACAATTTTGTAAAAAAAGTCATCCTTTTTGTATTACATTCAACTTTTTTGTGAAAAATTCCTCTTTTTGGGCTGGAAATTTAACTATTTTCGTAAAAAAATTTACTTTTTGTGTAGAATTCATTTCGCAGTGTTAAAAATTCAACTTTTTTTTGTCTTTTTATATTGAAAATTCATCTATTTTATTAGAAATTTCATTTTTCTTGGATAAAAATTCAACTGTTTGATTGAAAATTCAACAATTTTGTTACAAAGTCATGCATTTTGGTAGAAAATTCAAATTTTTTGTTAAAATACGCCTTGTTGGGTTTAAAATTCAACTAATTTCGTAGAAAATTTACATTTTTTTTAAACTGATATTTTCGTATTGAAAAAGCCAATAAAATCTTTTTTGGATGAAAATTTTATCTTTCTTGAATAAAAATGAAACTGATTTGTTGAAAATTAATATTTTTTGCAAGAGGGTTTAACCGTTTTGCTTAAGAATTTTGGAAAAGTTGAATTACTTTGTTGTTGGAAATTTAACTATTTTGTTGAAAATAATTTTTTTTCTGAAAATTCATATTTTCTGGTTGAAAATTTAATTTTTGTACAAGAAATTCGTTTTTTGGCAGGAAGGTTCAACAATTTAGATGAATTTCTGTTTCTTTCTTGATTGAAAACCCTTTATTTGTTGAAAAGTCGTTTTTTTTTATTTTAAAATTCATTTTTTTAAAATAAAATTTGACTTTTTTTGGTTGAAATATTAACTATTACACTTTTTTGTTGAGAATTCATCTTTTTAGGTGGAAATTCAACTATTTTATTGAAAATTTAATTATCTTATTAAAAATTCAAGTAATATGTTAAAAATTTATCTTTATAGTAGATTTTTTTTTGTTTACAATGAACGAATGAATTTGAAAATTTAATGGAAATGAAAAATTGGTCAACGAAAAATCAGGAAATTTTGCAAAGCATGTCTTATTTCAAATACAAAAAATTTCCATTAGTTCCAAGTTCCATATCTTATTATTTCTCACGTAATTTCAGGATTCACAGCGCAAAAGGAGCTCAAAAAAGGGGAAATAGGGTAATTTTCTCACGAAAAAGAGGAAAAATAGGGGAAAGATTAAACATTAATTTTTATATGCCGAAAAGAAAAAACAATCTTTTCATAACAAATGTGACAGTTTTAAAAAAAAATTTCAGTGATTTTTCAATGATTTCTGCCATTAAAGAATTTATTTTTAAAAATTGGATACTTTCAATGTACATTTAAAACTACTCTCTTCAGTAGAGCGAAGTGAAAATACTAAAATTAGTCGAATCGTTTGAGTTACAATTTGTGTATCGACATCCAAAATAAGTGAAGAAACAGATTTTTTAATCGGTAAATATCTTCAGTTGTCTATTTGAAATTTACAATTAAAAATTGTAATAATCCGAGAAAAAAAATTTTCCTTATTTAATTTTTTTTAAATGTACTAAAACATGTTTTTTGGATTGATTCGAAATTTCTTCAGCTTGAACCAGAGAAACTTGTTATTATTTTTTATTCATGAGAAACATTTTTTTCATGGTGTTTATAACGTTCCAAAATCGCAAAAAAGATAGGAAATCCCAAAAATCCTAACTCCCAACAACATTTTTCCGAAAAACCCCCCAAAAAAACCTAGTTTTTAACAAACAAAAAAAAACAACTGAAATAATAAATTCTTAACTGAAAATGACGAAAGGACGAATTTTTTACAAATTACATGAACTTTTAACCGAATATTTGAATTTTTGAAATAAAAAAGATCAATTTTGAACCAAAAATGGAATGCTACATTCTCATTTGGAAAAACTAATTCTCAAATTAAAAAAAACAATAATTTTCTACTAAATTATTGAATTTTTGAGCAAAAGAAAAAAGAACTGTCTACAATATATTTGAATTTTTAACTCAAAAATGTAAGCTTTCAGTACAAAAAATAATTTTCAACCAAAAATTGCAATTTTCAGTTTGAAAAAATGAAATTTTTAGCAAAGTAGTTTGATTTTCAACCCAAAAGACAGCTTTTCAACAAAATAAATATATTCTCAACCAAATAGTTATATTTTTAACCAACATTCCGCCAAAAAATATAACTTTTGAACGAAATTTGAACTTGCAAAATAGTTGAATTTTCGACTAAAAAAAAAATCAATTTTCAAACAGAAACGGAATAGTTCAATTGTGAGTTTAAAAAATTATTTTTCAACGAAAAAAAAGTTTGAAAAAGATTGAAAAATCCACGATTTGGACAAAATTTCATATTTTTTGTTGAAAATTCATCATGTGATTGAAAAATAATTTCTTTGGTTGAGAATACGTTTCTTTTTAGTTGAAAATTAATTCATTTTGCTGTAATTCATTTTTCTTTAATTGACTTTTCTAATTGCAAATTGAAATATTATATTTTTGGTTTGTAAATTTATCTTTTTTTGTTTAAAATTTTATTTTGTTGAGAATTAACTTTTTTGTCTGAAAAATGACTGTCTTAACTGAAAATTTAATCCTTCTATTTTTGGTTAAGAATTTATTTTTTTGAGTGAAAAAAAAATATTTTGGTGAAAATTCGTTTTTGAAAATATTTATTTTCTGACATTTTAACTATTATTATTTTGGTTGAAAAATGATGAGATAAAAAAATTAGATTTCCAACAATATAGTTCAATTCGCAACAAAAAATGAGAATTTTAACTATAAAAAAAAACATTTTCAACCAAAAATGGAATAGTTAAATTTTCTGTTAAACAAATTAATTAACAACCAGAAAAAGCGAAATTTTCAATAGAATAATTGAATTTTCAGCCATAGAAATGAATTATCAACTAAAGTAATGAATCTTTAGAAGAAAAATACTATTCAAAAAAGTAGTACAACTTTGAACCAGTAAAGATGAACATTCCACAAAAATGAAATATTTTATATTCCAACCGAAAAAGATTTTAAAGATCATAATATTAAATAAAAAAGGTTGAATTTAAAGAAAAAATACGAACTTTAGATTTTTTAGCAAAAAAAAAACTTTCTACAATATATTTGAATTTTGAACTCAAAAATATAAGCTTTCAATACAAAAAATAATTTTCAATCAAAAATTGAAATTTTCAGTTTGAAAAAATGAATTTTTAACAAAGCAGTTTGATTTTCAACCCAAAAGACAGCTTTTCAACAAAGTAAATATTTTTTCAAACAAATAGTTAAATTTTGAACCAACTTTCCGCCAAAAAATATAAATTTTGAACGAAATTTGAACTTGCAAGAAAGTAGTTGAATTTTTGACTAAAAAATATCAATTTTCAAACACAAATGGAATAGATCAATTGTGACTTTAAAAAAATTAATTTTAAACAAAAAAAAAAGTTTCAACAATAGTTGAATATTCCATTTTTTAATCGAGTATTTAACTTTGTACATTTAAACTAAAATGTGTTAATCTTCTAATACTTATTTGAAAAATACAGTATATTTTGTAACTGTTCCAATTTTATATTGGATAATAACTTATGTCTCCAGTTTTCACATTTACAACTTGCTTTAAAATGTTTCGTCTTCAAATTTTTTTAAAGAGTATTTATTTTTAATGGTCTGAACTTGAAACGTGTACCTTATTTGTTCATAAATAATTTATTTGAATGCTATAATTGATTTATTTATTATTCAATACTGGGTACAATTTCAAATACCGTATATTTAAAGAGAAATGGGGAAGTTTTTTGAGAATAGGGGACAAAAGGGGAATTTCAAGAAAAAAGAGGAAACTGAGAAAAAGGGGAAGAATGTGCACCCTGTAATTTAAGTACGACCCCTTATTTTAAATTGCATTATAACATTTGATACGAAATTTGTGATATTGCAAATGACTGGATAGATATTTCTTCTAAAAAATTTTTAAATTCCGAGTTAAAAGATTTATTTTTACAAATTATTTTTTTCAACAAAACAGTTGCAATTTTATTCCAGAAAGATGAAATTTTTATTCCAGAAAGATGAAATTTTCATCCAAAAAAGATTTTATTGACTTTTCAATATAAAAATATCAGTTAAAAAAAAAGAAGTAAATTTTCTACGAAAATAGTTGAACTTTAAACCCAACAAGACGAATTTTCAACAAAACAGTTGAATTTTCTACCAAAAAGCATGACTTTTTAACAAAATTGTTGAATTTTCATCCAAGAAAAAAGAAATTTCTACTAGAATAGATGAATTTTCAAAATAAAAAGACAAATTTTCGAAAAAATAGTTCAATTTTCATCCAAAAAAGATTTCTGTTGAATTTTCAACAATAAGATATGAATTATAAACAAAAAGTAAATTTTCCACGAAAACAGTTGAATTTTCAACCCAAAAAGACGAATTTTACACAAAAAAATTGAATTTTAAACAAAAAGGATGACTTTTTTACAAAATTGTTGAATTTTCAAGAAAACAATTGCATTTGTCTCCAAGAAAGATGCAATTTCTACTAAAATAGATGAATTTTAAATTAAAAAACCAAAAAAGTTGAATTTTTAACACTACGAAATGAATTATACACAAAAAGTAAATTTTCCACGAAAACAGTTGAATTTCCAACCCAAAAAGACGAATTTTACACAGAAAAGTTGGATTTTAAACCAAAAAGGATGACTTTTTTACAAAATTGTTGAATTTTCAAGCAACCAATTGCATATTTCTCCAAGAAAGATGCAATTTCTACTAAAATAGATGAATTTTAAATTAAAAATACAAAAAAAAAGTTGAATTTTTAACACTATGAAACGAATTTTACACAAAAAGTACATTTTCTACGAAAATAGTTGAATTTCTAACCCAAAAAGACGAATTTCCAATAAAACAGTTGCATTTTTATCCAAGAAAAATGCAACTTCCATTAAAATAGATGAATTTTAAATTAAATAGACAAAAAAATTTAAATTTTCAACACTAAGATATGAATTTTAAACAAAAAGTAAATTTTCTACGAAAACAGGTGAATTTCCAACCCAAAAAGACGAATGTTACACAAAAAAGTTGAAATTTAAACCGAAAAGGATGACTTTTTTTACAAAATTGTTGAATTTTCAAGCAAACAA
>CAKNXH010052943.1:0-20639 GCA_932178445.1 Andricus quercusramuli
TATTATCCTTAATATTTTCCAAAGTATTTAGTATTATGAAAATATTTTTTCATATTTATCATATTCTGTAATTAGGACATTAAGTAAATTATTTGACACACACAAACCATATTCAGATATGATAAGCTCATGTGAAGAAAAACATCTTTTGGCGCTAGAAGTTCTTAAAAAAAATTTTTAATAGCCATGATTAGAGAACAATTTTACAACTTTTACAAATTTTTTGCGACCAACAAGAAATCAAAAATCTCAATTCTTTAGAAAAAATATAAAAAATGGCCATATTGCACTAAAAAAATAATCTCAGATGGAAATCTATAACTATTACAGAATGCAATAACTATCAATTGCGCATGGACGTCTCAATCATTTTAGAATAATTCTTTACAACAAATAAAAACATTAATCAAAAGATTCTAAGAGGAAAAAATTTATAATTGAAAGTGAAACATTTTTTGTTCAAACTTGTACAAGACTGTACAAAATGTAACAAACAAAAATACAATTGAAAACAAATAGATTTTTTTCCATCTTCTTGTAGAAAAAAAATTCTTTAGAATAGTACAAATTTTGTCTTTTATTTGGACGAATTCTGTACTTTTATGCATATTAAAGTATTGTATTTTAGTTACAATTTCCTATGAGAATTTACAAAAATTGAAACTACAAGAATTTGAACCTACAAGAATCTAGAGAAATTTAAAAATTTTGAAGCCAAAAAATTGTTGCTATTTGACTTAGGATGCGGAATATTGAACATATTCCAATTAGGTAGTTCTTAATTAGGATGAGAAAATCACAGCTACTAGAAAAAAATCTATGTTCATTAAAAATGGTGGAAATGGGATGATATGTCAGGGTCACTTGTGAAAAACTGATTTTTTTAATTTAAAAAAAATCATAAGTTTTTTCAGATGATCATTATTCTTCAGATTATCGTTCAAAAAAAAAAAATCAGAATTTTTCTATACTAGTTTTTTTGTGCTGATATTCTTCAATACAAATCAGTATTATTACAAAGAGATATTTAAAGTTGGAAGATGTGTTTGAATCTCATAAATTTCCTGCTAAATGAGAATTTATTGGACTAATTTGCCAAAACATTATTTGTCCATGACGACACGTTTTCGGAAAAATGGACATTCAAAAGAATATTATTATGTATTGAAATGTTAATTCATCATATTCTTATGTTAAAATTCTACTACTGCACAAATTAACATGCCGATTGAATGAATTTACATCTCTATTCATAAAAAAATTTCTAAAGTAGTTTTTTCCGAAAATTGGTCACCATTAACAATTAATTTTTCAACAAATCAATAGGTATTTAATGTACTCTGTCAGCAGGCGATTATTGAAATTAAAAAAAACTCTGGTGATCTCTTTGTTAAACAATGAAAATTTGGCTTAAAAGAGGATTCAAAATATAAAACAATTCTTTGTTACGTTATGTTAGCATTCTTCGTCCAACATTTTATTGCTGAATAGATCATCAGATTTTGGAAACATTTTTAAACAACGGTTCGGTTGTCTATATATTGTACAAAGATATTATATAAATATTAATTCTGAAGTTGAGACATCAATTTTAATTCTTCACCAAAAATATTGTCCTGGTTGTTTTTTGTGCTTCTAAATAATAGATACTATGAAATACAAAATTTTTTTTGCTGATATCAATTTCGATTTTTAATTAAAAAATTTCGTGCGACAAGAAAATAATGATCAAGCGCCTAGTGCGTGTTTGTTTTAAATTCATTCAAATTGCATTTTATCTTATTTTTATTCAATTTTGAGATCAAATTGATCAACTGTTATCTACTTCTTGGATCTTGTGAAGCCGTCGGAATAAGCACGAGATTGTCTATCATTATTCTACATAACCACCTATACGCATACGCGTGCGAAATTCATCTTCGTCATTGACTATGAGTAGGTGATGTCCAACAAACAGAAGCTGAAACCCTTCCGAGTCATATAATGATTCACTAACATGTCCGTTCTGCCATGCATAGGTTATACCACTCTTTATTAATAAAGTGGTAGCTGTTCTGAATTTCACATATTTTCCACCATATAACTTCCGTACCAAACTTAACGGCCGAACGCCTGGCTGACAGAGTATTTTCCTGATGGGTGAATTATCGATTTTGACTTCTTTCCTTTTGCTTGTTTTTCCTCGAAAACATCGCACCTGCGAACTTAATTCTGTAAAAAAAAAGGAATGTTGAAGCTTCCTATCTAAAAAAAAAGGCCAGCTGGGTCTTTTTTCGGATCTCGCTCTGAAAATTCGTTTAAAAACTAAAGGCCTAGGCATGCTCGAACTCAAATGCGAACGCGTACGCTCGAATCATACATGTGCTCATATAGGACCGACCATAGGTACATCCTATGTTAGTGCATCAATAGGAGGGTTTGCGTTTGCATTCAAGGAACCTTGGCCTTAAGCTTACTTGAAAAAGTGGACCTACAAAAATAAAAATATAAAAGGATGTACAAGTACGTACAAAAAGACTCACTAACGGACGTACCAAAGGATTCATATAAGGACGCACCAAAGAACGTCTCAAGTCAGGATAAAAAATGTCGTGCTTCGATAAGTCCTTTTGTATGTTTTTTCTGATGTGATTTCCTATTCCAAGGAAAGTGCTTCAAGATTATTGATTTTTTCAGTGTAATGCTGAAATAGAGTGGGATAAAGGGCTGCACAACGTGTAGCTGAATTAAAAGTGAAATATAGGGTGTAAACCCATCGCCTCTTTATTAACAAATAAGTTCCTTAAGTTACTTATTGTTGTGTACAACTGTGTTGATTTCTTTATTTTCCAAATATTAAGTTTTTAACGTAGTTCAATCTGTCCTTTTATCAAAAACCTACTATGCTATCATCCTGTTTTTCTAATGAACATCCTGTGTTCATTAAACACATTTTTAATACTTCAAACTCAAGGCAAAACCTTTGGTCACTTTCCTTAGAGTAGAAAGTGACGTCAGGAATGACGTACAAAGAAACGTATTGAAGAACGTACAAAAATTACTTAGTATCATTATTATTTATTTATCTTATATCGTGATTTGGGACGTCTATTGGTGCTTCTTTTTGTATGTTCATTAGTATTTTAAAACGAGAATCGTTATAGTTTGAATAAGATTTGCTGTTGTTACATAGTGCCAGTTTGTACCTAGTTTCAACAGGAAGACTGTCTTTTCAAAGTAACATTGAACGAAAAATAGATTTCAAAGAAGATTTCCAACCTTCAAATAGTATAACATTATGCTGCCATTTTACAATGCAAATCGGTTATTTCAAACAAAACAAAACCTTCCAAAACCTGGGAAAGAGGACTACACTGCTGCTAAACTTTTCTGGCGAATCAACTTGACGGCCTTTATTCTGACCTATATCAGGAACGACGTGCTTGTAGCCTCTCCGCTGCACTGAGGGCATCACGCCTTTCAGTCTGGCTTCTCAGTAAAAACTGAACTCCATGCTGTTGTAACAAAATTGTAGCAGCAGTTGCAACAGGTAGGAAATGCTGTGGGTACCTTCTGGAATATAGAGAGTTCCTTCAGCAACACCCCTGCAGAATTCACCAATCGAGAGGCGTCAAGGTGTGGCGTGCTATTCCAGCTAGTGAACTGATAGAATGCATGCTACTTTGGAGGCGACTCGAAGCCAGATAGTGCGATGGCCTAGTTAGGGGAATAGTGCCGCGGGGATGTCCACGGTTGGAGGAGGGAGGGGTGTATCCTGTCACCCCTTCTGTGGTGCATTACAATGAACGGTCTTCTTTGTAGGCTACATAAAGAAGCAGGGTTACGTGGATGACTTTGTAGTCCTAGTCAGGGGAGGCTCATCTGGGAACGTTAAGTCTTACAAGGTTGGCCCTGTGCACCACAGAGCTCTGGTGCGACAGCTCAAGGCTCTTGACAAATCCGAAAGAGAGCAGCCTGGTCATCATCACGCGAAGATACAGTTTCGAAAGTTGACGCCCCTGCATTTTGTGATGAAAAGCTGAAGACCTCAAATTCGGTTCAATATCTGGGGCTTATCCTAGATGATAAACTGAACTGGGAGAAGCCTCTTGAAGCCCAATTTAGCGAGTTTCTCATGGCATTTTGGTTGTTTTTTTGTTTGACGCCAATCTAAGGCCTGGAATGCTTGCATGGTTCTACTTCGTTTTCCTTAAAGCAAGGCGGCTTTCGTCTGGTGGCTATGCGTGAAACTCAAAACGATGCAGGAAGGGCTTTGATGACTGTAAACGCTAGCGTTCGGGGTTGTTACGGGATCAATGAAAACTACGTCCACAGTGGCTATAGGATTCATGCTCTGTGAAGAACCCAAACATGTTGCGATAACTGTCAGAGTGGCTCACGCGATGGGATGCCTCACAAAAGCCAACAGATAGACTTAGAGGCTGGACACACTAGGCTCCCAAGTGACATCAGCACACTACAAATTCTAGGAATGAGGCAAGATAAAATCGTAAACGGCTTCAACATTACCAAGATTTTTTATGCTCGTCTTCCGAGCAGGGATATGTGGAAAGAAGATTGCGACCTTTCCTATGATGATACATCATTGGAAGGAAATGCTGCTGGTAGCAAGAGTACAAACTGTTTGGACAGTCATGCGACATTAGCTGCAGTTGGGAAGCCAGACATGATATCAAAGCTAGTTTGAGAATGCAAATAAACATTAAACCAACTTGCAGAAAAGAACAACAGGGCTCTTATATGGGTTCCTCGTCAGACAGGGATCAAAGGCGACAGTAAGTGAATACAGAGGAATAGAACCGGTACTGGGACTAGTGTCTTGCTAAATTGGGATGGCCATCAAAAGCTGTTCACGGACAAAGCACTGGGAATACTGGAAACAAACCCAGGGTGGCCGACAAGCAAAAACGATTCGGGTAGATACGTAGAGTATGGACAGAGCTAGAGAAATCTTGAGTTTACTCAATAAAGACATAAGGACAGTGGATCAGATGCTTACAAGACACAACCACCTGAACTATCACATGAACAATATAGGGTACAACACCGCAACAGAATGCAGGAAATGCGGCAAGGATGATGAAACGTCTCTTCATCGTTTTATGCCAGTGCTCAACATTAGCTAGGCTCAGGCAGCAAACCTTTGGGATCCATTTTATGGAACCTGAGAAAATTATAACGAGATCAACGGTTGACATACTAGGTTTCATCAAGAGGTCTGAGGTCAACTACTGAGACCGAATAATGGATGGTATAACACAACAGGCTTTATATAGCTTGAGCGCCAGGGGAACACCATTAGTGCATCCCGTATGCATATGGACTGAATTAACTAACTAAACTGATTGAAATATTAAATATGACATGCTTAGTTGGAACATCTTATTTTCTGATCAAACATCTAGCTACTTTGTTGACCATCTATGTCAAAATTAAATTATTTTTTTGTTAAAATCTTTTCAAGCTTCATTGTACATTATAAAAACTAGCACATAACATTGGATATTTGCAAATTTTATAAGTTGAATTAGTGATTAAATGTTGAACGATCTAAAAAGTGACGCTTTAGCACTTTACTTTTGGAATGGTACAAAATCACAAGTTCATTTCCTCAAGTCAATTAGTGAAAAGATTGATCAATTCTGTAGTTTTCTTGGTCAATAATAATCTATTCCAAGCAATTTTGTGAAACCTATTAAAAAGCTACATTACATACGCACTTTCCACATGTTATTTTGTAATTTGATAAGGAAAAACTAGAATTATTCACAAGCAGAACAAGGTAACGTTAAATAAATTGAGTGTATACATAATTATAATTTTTTTTCCTTTCAAGCAAGAACTCAAAGCGTCATACTGAAGCTTACGTAACCTATTCTCGAATTTCACAATATCTGTCAGTATTTCATTGTTTTAATAATGTCGAAAATGTTGCACAATATCGTTATTTTACCCACCTGTTCCATTTACAATTTTTACCATTCCCAGTTTTAAAATATGAACATTCAATAATGTTATGTTGATGCGGTTCTAGCTCCAGGGATTTATAATTCGACATGTAAAATTTTTTTTAAAAGAAATGTGCAATAAAATTACCTAATTATGTTCAGAATAGTTTGTTTTATATTTTGAAATAACCCGAAAACTGTGAGAGATACCTTATAAATGAAAGCAATTCTAGAATTCATTCCTTCGCCTGATCCAATATATACAGATTTTCTAATGTTTCCAAAATAAGTTAACAAAGTGTCTCATTGTACCTGGGACACGTAACCATGGCAATATGTTTAGCAATCAAAACTCTCTAACCTTCGACGACGACTATAAACAAATATATGCTACAATCGAGAGGTGAATAAAATTTAATGGAATTACATATTTACCAATAGAATTCAAAATCACAGCTAAAGTGAGAACCATCGCACCACTGAAGATCTTCATTTTTTCATAATAAATAAGTGAACTGGATTTATAGAGTATTTCTTGAGCAACGAACAGTGTACAAATACTTATAACTCTACAAGATTTTTCAGTCTATGCATATATAGCAGTCCTTGCGGGATATGAATTGCACTCATAAATCAAAAACACATTTTTGCCAGATTTGTCAGTTGTGAGATTTAGTAAATGTTTGCTCTAATGACTTTTCTGAATTTCAGAGGCAGTCTGGAAAAGATGTGAAGGTTGTCGACTGCCGAGGTTACATGTAGGTTGACGATACAGTGACGATTTTCGATCTACTAGTAAAGTATTTGCTTACAACTTTATGCAATCTTGAGCTTTCGCTCAAGATCAATTATTTTATATTTAATTAAACCAAACATTTTTGAACTAATGAATAACATACTTGTTCAATCTGCTACGTCCAAATGTATCACAGTTCCTTTTATTTAGAAAAGCGTCGTTTTGTGTCAAGTTCGGAAGAATCTTCGCTAAGGTAATAGAAAAAGTCAGTGAAGACATCATAAAATAGATGTATTTGACCTAATTACACAATTCTGGTAATTTTTCATTCGGGAGGTTGACTATTATCCTTTGATTTGGAACCATGGAGCTGGAGTTTGACTAGTCATCTGACACAAGTGCCTGAAACAAAAGAGCTTCATGAATTTCAATTCATCATTATATGATTGTTATGATCAACCAGGAAATGTGGAGCCTGCCTTTTGTTATTCCCTAGATTTCTTCTACTAGAAGCAGATGATGAATACATTAATCTGAAGTCCCAAAGATATCAAACTGAGAATTCAGTAAGTCAGCTAAAAAATCCTGCACATGAATCTGTGAAGGTAATTTTGACGGTTACTGTGTAGGAATTTGACAAAGAAAATTGCTCATGATCTTGCAAGGGAACTGGAAAGCAAGCTAACCTCCAGATGATCCTGTACAGGTCCTTATTAGAGTGATTTGAGGCATGGATCCATGTACAGGAACTTGTTCATGATCATACGTATGTACCTGCATGAGAACTAATCCTCGTGGGTTCGTTAGTGGCTTTGCTATCTGGATATTGAGTTAGATCTTCAAGAAAAGACATCTATATAGCTGTAAGATACATGATTCATCTAAAGTAATCCAAAGTTTCCTTTTCCGGTACAGCTTCCTTTACAGAATCACGTATTGAGAAAAAATTTACTGAGAAATTACTGCAATCGGTGCTGAATTGGCGTCCAAGCTGAAAAATCCTGTACAGGAACCTCAGAGGATCCGGCACATGTTCCTGTACACGATCATGCACATGAATCAGAAAGAAGTCGCCTTGATGGTTCCCGTACAGGAATTTGAGAAAGAAAATGCAATTTCGTCTGCAGAAATATGTGAAGGATCTTCCGAGGTTCCTGTTAGAGGATTTACAGCTGAAGTCATTTTTCGAAAACCTTTCAAAACTATGTATGGTGAAAACTATATTTGTCAATGATTTAAAGAATTTCACAATTCGTATCTAGCGATGAGAAATTGTTAGTTACAAATCGTTTTTGATGAAACACTAGACAAGTTTTTTCCTATCATAGGAATTGCTAGAATGCACCAATTGCTTTGCCTGTTAGGACTCTTAGCTTCAAAATTATCTAATGTGAAATTCTCTTGATGTTCACCAAAAATATATTTTATTTGTTTTCATGAGAAGTGTCATTTGGTACAAGATATATAAATTATTGACAGGTTAGGTGGTAATTTTGATGCTGTTGAATTGCGAGCACCATCAAGTCAATTCTAACGATTAAGCGACTTGAAAATGATTAAGCAAGTTCATGTCTTTTAACAACCAAACCAAACTACATCATTCGTATTTTTTCATAATGATGGTTGGTAGCAATTACTGGCAACATTGGATTTTAAATACGACCCAGTTCTGAAGTTCGTACAATATTTATAATATTTTGGAAACAAATCATCATATGAATGACAACATATTTTTGAACAACAGTCTTGGATTATTGTTTCCTCAATTGATTATACACAATGTTCTCCCATAATTGATCTAAACGGCTTAAAATATGAATATTCGCATCGTACCTGATGATTGCCATCTGAACCGAAGTACAGCGTCCTCGTACGTCATTCCCCTATTAATCTAATATAATTTAAGTTAAGTTGCATTACATTCCAATCTAATTCCAGGATCAAATTAAGCAACTGGAATTTACTGCGTGAGCTCCTGCGGAGCCATCAGCATGAGTACAAGATGGTTCATTATCATAACTATACAGGCTTACCTGTGCTCCTACGCTTACGAAATTAATTCTCTTCACTGTATGTGAGTCGATGTACTGGCAGAAACTGGAGACCTTCTGATTCAAATAAGGATTCACTAACATGTCCGTTTTTCCATGAATAGGTTACACTACTCTTTAACACTAAAGTCTGGGGTATCAAATTGTTGCACATATTTCATTTTGGATTTGAACTTAATACGATTCGCTTTAGAAGATCAATAAAAATTGAGGAGCACAACTTCAGAGCGTACTAGCATCAGAATCTGATTTCGAAGGTCTCGTCATTCTAAGGAGTAAACCTGGTAGCTCAGGTGTTTTCAATACATCTTTTTTAGGGAAGTTGTGTTCATACCAGTAATTTAAGAGAACCTCGTGGGTTTTTCAAGTTCTCGTCATTCTTAGAAGTAAACGCAGTAGACCAGGTGTCAGTTTTGGACACGACTTTCTAGATGAAGATGTATTTTGAATACATAGACTACACGGCGTCCTTCCTAGAACTACGAGACCTTGGAAAAACGGGCAAGATGAATAAAATTTCAGTTTTAAAGGCATCTTCCTCAAAGAAGATGTATCCTAAATACCTGTACAACCACCAGATTTACTTTTGAGAAGGACGAAACCTTGCAAAAACAGCCAGGTTGCTTTCTACGTAGAAGGACGAGACGTTGGAAGAATAGCCAGGTTAACTCAAATTACAGTTCTGAATGCACCTTTCTCGAAGAAGATATATTTGGAACACCAAGACTACCAGGTTCACTTTTCAGATTTGCTAGATCTTCGAAAACCGGTTGGAAAATCTTGAATTTCTATCGTGAACACAACTTCCTGGGGAAAGATGTATTTTAAACATCTGGAGTACCAGGTTTACTTCTCAGAGGCTGTATTTCAATGTGGTTCTAATTCTCTACAAGAATTTACAACTGTGAAATTCTACAGGAATTTACAGGTCCTGAAGCGAAAAAGATGTTTTTTCTCGACCTAGGGTGACAAATATTCAGAATATTGCAATGGGATCATTTTAAATTAGGTTGTATGCATGTTCACTATTACAAAAAAGCTTCTATGTTCAAACTTTGAAGGAATGGTGCAATATTAAAAGAAAATAATAAAAAATCATTATAAAAAACACCTTACGTTTGATGTTTCTCTTCCACATATATGGCAAGCGATTGGAGACAATATATGTAATTTAGAATTACGTCATTGCAATATTCTCAATATTTTGTCATCTTAGGCCATAGGAAAACAACTTTTTGACTGTGAATAAAAATTGAACAATTGAGATAGAATTGATCACGGTCTTCGAAATTAAAAGATTCAAAATCTTCAAGATGAACATTTTTTCATTTGATGTTATAAAAACCAAACCGCAAATTAAAACACTCAAAGTGGAACTCTTTTGAATTCCAAACTTTTGACATTGAAGCTTCAAAAAATATTAATTTAAACGTTCAGTAATTTTTGCGTAAAAAATTAATTAGCATTAATCAATACATTAAAATTTGTTCCGGATTTTCCTTGAATATTCTCTTAAAATTTGTTTGAAAGAAATCATTTGAAAATTATCCAGGAAGCTAATAATATAATTTTATTATCTAGGAACTCGCATTTTTCCTACAATGTTCTAAAAATACTGCGAAAGTACAAAAATTACCTTAAAATCAACCACATTCTTCTTTGGAAATTTTGGAAATCTTATTAAGTATTCCTTTAATATTTATTTAGAATAAACGTATTCTTAGTTTTTTTAGGAATTTCGATACGAATTTTGCATGCATGTAAAACACTTAAAAAGGCTTGAAAATCTGATAAATTTTGTGTTCGACATCTTTAAAAATCTACATTGTGTTTTAAATATTTTGAAGAATCTTCTCATGTTTCAAGTTATTGATTGAGATATTAATTGGTTGAGATATTTTTTATTCCCTTGAAACCTTCATACGCAAATCGTGAATCTTATTGAATGCAATTTTTACTCCTTCATTGCCGGCTAAAATACAATTTAAATTTGAAAATTTTTCTACTTCCATGATTTTCATTAATTAAAAAAAATTATAACTACGTTGGAATTTTAACTGAAACTTTGTTGACAATTTTATTGAAAATCATTTTTTGAAAAAATGATGCAGAAGGAAATTGTTCTTAGATTATTTTTCCAATGGCAGATTTTTCTGTCAAATGAGTAATAATTTTTATGATTAAAAAAAAAAATCAATTTTTAGGCCTAACCCTATACCTGCCCCTGATAAAATTTGTTTTTAAAAATCGCGAGAATAAATTTACTTTAATGAGGGAAGAAAATCAGAATTTTATCATTTACAAAAATGGCAAAATTAATAGTTATGGATTTTGACTGATGTCCACCTATAGGTGCACAATATTGAGTCGATTCCTCATGGGTCTTCCCATATTTGATTTGAAATCGCTTTGGGCTTATCCAGGCGATATAATCTCCCCAATATGTGTCGCAGACTCTATAATTCCCGATGTCTCCGTCTACTCGTATCTGGTGGCCAGTTTGATCGATCGACATGATGATTGACTGCGACTGCGACGTTTCCCCTTTCCCCCTTATCACTTACCTATGTGCGTTCCATTTCTATCGAAAGCGATACGACAACAATAGTCTCCAGCATAATCATCATCAGAAACAGTTTCAATAATGGCTTGTTCTTTTAAATTAGCTAATTTTACCTGCAACCCACTTTCCCTCGAATTTTTCTGAAAATTTTTCATTTTATTGCCCCTCTAGGTGTCGTGTGACCTTGTAGCTGGTGGGAGGGCTTATGGGGCTCATTGACCACAGATCTGGAATAGGTGAACCTGAGGAGCTATATCGCGAGGTGTGACTACTCTGGGGAACTGACGGACTCTGGTCGGTGAGGCTCAAGCTAAGGAGCGGTCCTTCCAGGGGGTAGTCGCAAAGCCCACTAGTATATCGAGAGCGCGAGATCTTATGCTCCCAAGCTAAGATGTGATCACCGTGTCGAAAGCTGAATGATACCAGGGTTAAGAAATCCTTTGACATCCCGGCCTGCCCCCCTCAGCAGAGGTGGACAGGTAGGGGTCTCGAAGGAGGTGCCTCAACGTGGACTTTAGGACACCAAGTCGAATCCCATAGTATGTAGACCCGCCCCCTGCCAGCGGGGCTCTGTGCGAGGTGTTTCTCATTTTTCTGGATTCTCGTGGGACAACAATGTTACCCGATAATTAAAAAAAAAAACACACAAACGATGGGGGATCCGTTTCGGGTCCCTCTCCCAAACCACTGCCAAAAGTGGGAGGCTCCTTAGGGGGAAACCCACCAGAGGCGGTGCAAAATAGTGAAGATGGTGCAGCCCTTCCGGTTCACCCAACTGATATCCGCAGGGGTCCCAGAAGCGTCCGGAGATGCCCCGAAGTGGCCTCTTAATGGCTGAGACGGGAATCTCCATTACGAAGATTAATTTGCACCACAGCAAAGGCGCCTCGGCGGTTCTGGCCAGACACATGTCTGTGGTGCAGACAGGTATCGCCCTAATCCAAGAACCCTGGTTACACAGGGAAATGATTTGTGGCCTGTCAGAATGTGGCTCCATATATAAGGGGCCACACGAAAAAAATCCAAGGGCATGCATAGCTGTCAAGGGTATGCATGCAATCTTGGTGTCTAAATTCTCGGCTTACTTTCCCGGCGATGCCGAGGGACCCCCGCCTCCCGGAGAGGTAGAGGCTCTAATTCGGTATTGTCAAGAGAACAAGATTCCTCTGCTGTTGGGTTGTGATGGGAAGTCTCACCATACGGTGTGGGGAAGCACAAACATCAATGACAGAGGGAGAGATTTAATTAAATACATAGCAGGCACAGAGCTGGAGATTCTGAATCGGGGTGATACTGCCATATTCCAGACTAGAAAAAGGAGTGAGGTTCTTAATTTGACTCTATGTTCAGGTGCACTGAGGAGCAGGGTAGTGGATTTAATAGGCTTCAATGAGGAATCTCTTTCGGACCACAAAGACATCGTGTTCCGATTAACCCTAGGAAATCGGTGGTTTCTAATATCAGAAACCCCAGAAATGGAATAAGCCGTAGGGGCCTTTTGCCTCTTCAAATCACCAGGGGCGGATGCCATTTATCCAGCGCTTTTACAAAAAGTCATGGATTTGGTCGTCCCTCCTCTGATGAAATTATTTAGGGCAAGTATAGCCCTCAAACACGTGCGATCGGCATTGAAGGATGGCAGAGTGGCAGCCTAACATCTTTTATCCTGAAGACGCTAGAGAAGCTGGTCGAGAGATACATTAGGAATGAGGTGCTTTTGGCCTCGCTGCTTCATAGAGGGCAGCATGCTTTCCAGGCCGGGCGCTCGGTAGAAACTGCGCTTCATGCTGTTGTAGCAAAATTGGAGCAGTAGTTGGAACGAAAGGGGTATGCTGTGGGCGCTTTCTGGGAAATAGAGGGTGCCTTCAGCGATATTGCTCCAGGAGTCATCTGTCGAGAGGCTTTGAGATATGGCGTGCCGGACCAGCTAGTATGCTGGATAGGAAGCTTGCTACGCCGAAGAAGACTCGAAACCAGATGGAGTGAAGGCCAAGTAAGGGGGACAGCTCCACGGGGTTGCCCACAGGGGGGTGTCCTGTCGCCCCTCCTGTGGTGCATTGTAGTGGACGGCCTCCTTCGAAGGCTAAATGAAGAAGGGTACTATACCCAAGGATATGCGGACTGTGTCCCAAGCAAGGACCTGTGGAAAGAAAATGGTAACCCGCTTCTCCAGGGGGAAATCTGGTATACGGATCGCTCCAGGGGTGAGGGAGGGTTAGGAGCAGGAATTTATGACAGCAGGAGAGGGAAAGGGATGGGGATCACACTTGGGCGACACGCTACTGTCTTTTAAGCGGAGGTCCTGGCCGTTCTTCGCTGAATGTAATATCGATTTCTAATTCGTCGTACGAATGCATTACAGATTTCTACCTCATTCACCGGATATACATTTCTGCTTCACGGCCTAAAGATGATGTAGATTCTTGCTTCACCACAGAAGACGATGGAGATTTCTGCTTTCATACTGGAGGTAATGTACATCCCTGCCTTACCGGTTGATGTCATGCAATTTTCTGCCTTGCCTTCGGTCAGTAATGTAGGTTCCTGTTAGGTATCCGATTAATATCGGTAATAAAGCAGTATAATTTAGGACTTGTGGCATCATTTCAGGGACACGAACCATTGCCGTCTTTCGGTGAATGACCAGTCTCTGATTTACTGTCGTTCAACTCGGAACGAAATCCTGCCCCTGAACTGAACTAGGTATACTTTTAGTATATTTTGGTATGTTTGGTATATTTTGATAGCAAATCATACAGTTTCAAAGGAGACATGGAATTTCTCAAAATTGTAGGTCGTGTCAATTTTTTTCACCTGAAACTGGTATTTTTCAGACTAAAATCATCATCAATATTCGCATTTTTGAACAAGTTTAGGTTATGTTTGTGCTTTACATCTAAAACGGATGTTTTTATTTAAAAAATTATCGGATTCCGGAAAATAAAATTCTTTCAACAATTCACGTTTCTCGGTTCTTCAGTTTTTTTACCGTCGATCGATTTGTAAGAACTAATCATTAGATTTCAAGGTTCATCATTTTTAAAAAGCTTCAGATTAGATTAGATATTTACACAAAGAATTGGTACTTCAAAACAAAAATCATTCTCATTTGAACAAGTTTTAGAATATTTGAACAATTTCGGATTAAGTTAATGTTTTTTGTCGTAAATTGATCTTTTTTTTACCAAAATGAGATTTTAAAGAAGATTCACATATTTAAAAAAATTGTGGTTATTTCAGCATTTTACAACGAAAATTGGCATTTCAAAACAAAAATCATTCAAATTCCAGCAAGATTTAGAAACTTCTAACAATTTGAAACAGTCGATTGAATTCACAATTATTGCTTTTGTTAATATTTTACACTTGATATCAATACTATTAATAAAATGTCGTAAGGTTCCGAAGTAGATTGCAACACTTATGAATAATTCTAGAATATAAATTCAACGGTACCATTACTTTTGACCTTGAGGTCAATTTTCAAGGTCATTTGAAGGTCAAGAAAATTTTTTTTTAATGACAACCCCTACTTTTGAATACGCATGTAAAAAGAGCGGAGAATTTCATGTGAAAAATATCACATTAGAAATTTGCTTCTGTGACCTTAGAAAGGTCAAAAATCAAGGTAAAATCTCTGACACACCATGAGATGCCCTTTTTGAAATTATCACGGTTTTCTGAAAATAGCAAACGTTAAAGATGCTTTTACCGAGTCGATAAAATGTGAAAGCGTGAACCAACTTGGCTATCTTGACCTTCAGATGAATTTTCAAGGTCATTCGAAGGTCAAGATGATTTTTTTCAAAACAAAATTCCTATTTAAACATGCGGATTTGAAAAAAAAAGAAAGATTTCACATCACAAATGTTCTATGGAAAATTTGTAAAAGTGTGTACCATCTTGAGGATCTTGACTTTCTGATAAATTTTCAAGATGGTCAAGATGGTACAAACTTTCACCAATTTTCCATGAGACATTTTCGACGCAAAATGTTCCGCTCTTTTCAAATTCGCGGTTTAAAATAGGAATGTCCTTTTAAAAAAATCATCTTGACCTTCGAATCACCTTAAAAATTTATCTGAAGGTCAATATGGCCAAGTTGGTTCACACTTTTACATTTTATTGACTTATTAAAAGCATCTAGTACGTTTGCTACTCTGGAAATCACAATAATGCCAAAAAAGAGCATCTCGCCGTTTCTTAGATATACGACCTTGATTTCTGACCTTTCTAAAGTCATAGAAGAAAATTCCTTGTAAAATATTTTCGACGTGAAATTTTTCGCTCGTTTTAAATCCGCAGTCAAAAATCGGTGTTGTTCATTAAAAAAATCGGCTTGACCTTCAAATGGCCTTGAAAATTGGCATCAAGGTCAAAATTGGTAGTACCTTTAAATTACCCTCTATGGTTTGTGCAATTGTTGTCCAAAGGTTGGACTTGCGAGGCCCGTACAGAGCTTCAAAAGTGACCAATTACAAAATTCTTCACTTCCTTTCCGCTTCGTCAACACTTTTCTGCCCTAGGGAAGAAAACGTAATTCACTTCTGCGTTCGTGATATTTTCCAATGGACGACCAGTAAATTACCATAATTTTCCACGAATTTCATATTTTTCCATAAAATTTATGGTCTGTGGATCAAAGAACGTTTGAAGAGAATAAAGTTCTTTCCGTAATTTCGGCTTTGACAAATGCTGAATTTTTTTCCTAATTTTTTTTCTCTGAAATACCCGTTACAATAAGGTACATACATACCCTGCGCAGTTTCATTAAAAGTCGTCACCCTGTTCTACTGCTAAATATTAATCACGACTCCCGGTAATTCTTTCGCGAAAACATTTCTTCTTTACTGGAACGTCGGCGATGCGCCTCCACGCCTCCATTTTTTAATTGTAGAAGAAAAATTGTAAAGCGGGACATTTCAGTCGTGGCATCAGCCATGTCTTGTTCCTGGAATATAATGAATCTCAATTTTGCCCGAGAAACTTTATTCAGAACGACAGCATGCTATTCAGAGAAAAATTCTTCTCAACATATTTATTTATTACTTTATTGTTTTTGAAGCAATAAATTTAGATTGGATTGGTCAGTTTTTGCACTGAAAAACAAACATTTCATCAGAAAGTTACAATCTCGAGGACTCGTATACATTTTTTTTAATCTAAGGAAAATATTTATTGGCTCTCAATCAAGCAAAAATTTGTTTGATTCCAGAAAAAAATTGTTTGATGCAGAGAAACTTCTTTGGCTCATGTAGTATGATTCTGTTCATTTTGCTGTTATTTTCGGCTAAAAAAAATTATATCAAAGGATGGTTCTTTTTCCTTTGAGCAAAAAAACTGTTTCTAAATAAGTATCACTTTCAGTGGCTGTTTTTGGTTTGTTTATCTATTATTAAGGATTACAAATTTTCTGCATTATAAATTTTCAAATAAAAATTTCCAAGAGACTAATTGAATTTTTCAATAAAACTTATTTATAAATATATTTCCAAGCATTATCGACAGAAAAAAAATTTAATTGTAAATATTTTTCTAATATTGGGAAATGAGGCTGTTCTTAACAGTTTTCTAACGCGCTTCATAATTTGGAAACTATTTGAAGAGAAAATTGAAGAAAAAAAAATTAATTTGAACAGAAAATTAAAAATTTCTCAGAAGTTGAAAATGATCTCCTGAAATATTGAAAAAGTACGTAGATTTTGAAGTATGTTTTTTCATTTTGAAAAATTACAACATTTTAGCAAAAATTCGTGTTAGTATTAGAGATATTCAGGACTTTCAAAAATATTAGAAAATAATTGAAACATGAGAAGATTTTTCAAAAATACTAACAACAAAATCTTGATCTTGGAAGATTTCGAATTCTATGGAAATAAAAAAATATTTCTCATTCCAAAAAATTAGTTTTTAGAGAATATTCCAAAATATTTCATAAAATTTTCAAAAAAGAATCTGCAAGATTGTGAGGCAACTTTTTTTCATTTTCCATAATTTTTAAAGACTGTGATAAAAAATTGAAATAATTCAAGGAGATATTGAGTAGTTTCAATGAAATTCCATGAAACTGAAAATTTGAGAAGGAAGCAAATTTTTTAACAAAATGTAAGTTTATGAAGATTTTGGAAGAAATTAGAAACATCTTCAGGGTTTGGAAAGGTTTCGAGAGGATAAAAAAATTCTCAAGATTCCTGGGAAAATTTGAAATTATTTTTTATTTTGACAAATTAACTGTATGAGAATATATTGAAAAATTTTTATTATTATGAAAAAAAAAAATTGAAAGGTTTCAAGACGATTTTTCTGATTAAGCAGCATTTTTTACACGGGAATGAAAAAATGTTCCGAAGATTCCTGTGAAAATTTTAAATAATTTTCTGGCCGCAAATTAATTTTTGAGGAATATTGAAAAAGATTTTCTACATTGTGAAAAAATGAATTGTCAGATTTTCAAGCGATTTTATTTTGATTTTGCAGAAGAATTAATTCCGAAGAATTAATAACAGAATCTAGATTTCGGAAGATTTTGAACCAATAATTCAGAGGCTGCTAACTAATTTTTCAAGGTTTCAAGAGCATAACAAGTTTTTCTTAAGATGCCTAGGAAAATAAAAAATACTTTTTTATCTCAAAAAATTAATTCTAAGAAAATATTTTGAAAGATTTCAAGAATTTTTAAAAAAGAATCTGGGGACTAACAAGAAAAAATTTAAAAACTTCTTGAGGATTTAGAAAGATTCCAAGAGAATAAAAAATTCACGAAATTCCGTTTTCGGATATTGGATTTCTCCCCAATATTCCCTCATACGCTCCTTAAAGATTTCTCAACTTATGAAAAAACATATCGCAGATTTTAAAGCGAGTTTTCAAATTTATTTAGGTTTGCAGAATTTAAGAAAAAAATATTATGTGAAAAATTTTAATAATTTTTCAAGATATTTCGTAGATTTATGAGTTTGAAGAAGATACAGAATAGAAAGTACATTTTTCAGGATTTCAAAAAAAAAATTTGGAAGTTTTCAAAAATATTAGAAGTTTTCAAGTGAATGAACAAATTTTCTGTAGACTCTTGGGAAAATTTCAAATGATCTTTTCATCCTACGAATTAATTTTCAGAAAATATATTAAAACATTTCCAAAATTGTAGTAAAAGATCTATAAGGCTTTAAAGCAATTTCTTTAATTTTACAGAATTTGCATAATGAAATTAAGAAAATTTTGTATCATTTTAATGGAGATTTAGAAGATTTGGGAGTTCTCAAAAGATCAAAAAATAATTTAAAACTTGGAAAGATTTTAAAAAATTAATTAAAAAATCTAGATTCTGGAGGATTTCTAATGAAAGATGTAAAAGATTTTAAGAAATCTTGAAAGGTTTTAAGAGAATAAAATTTTGTGTAAGATTCCTAGGGAAGTTGAAAATAGTTTCTTGAAAAAAATTAATTCTAATGGAATATTTAAACAGATTTCCATTATTTTAAGAAAAGCATTTGTAAGTTTTTAAAGCGATTTTTTTAAGTTTTACAGAATTCAAAAAAAAATTCTGGAAAAAATTGAATCATTGTGATATTTAGAAAAAGGAATGTTTCGAAATTTTAGAAAGATTGAAAAATGATTAATAATTTGGTGAAATTTCAAAAATTAAAAAAAAAGTGCATTTCCGAACATTTCAAAACAAATTTAGAAACATTTCTAAAACTATCAAAGGTTTCAAGGGGATAACAACATTTTCTTTAAATTCCTAGGTGATTAATATTCATTAGTAAAACATCTGGAAATTTTCAAAGCAATTTTTTGTATTTTACAGAAAAAAAATCAGGGAATGAATTTTAATAATTTGAAATATATTGATAAAGGTTTCGAAGCACTTTAAGAGATTTATGAATATATTGAGAAAAATCTGGAAGCTTTTAAGGTTTTTTATATTTTGAAAGATTTTAAAAAAATGTACAGAAGTAAGAATGTCTTAATTTGTGAAAAATAATTAATTATGAAACCATATTTTGGGATTATTGTGAAAAGCTGTTTGATTTTTGATTAAATTGTATATCGTTTCTGAAAAAAAAATATTTAAAAGTTACCTAGTGAGTGTATTCTTAGCCAAGTAATAGATCATATCTATTTAATCTATATAGTTATACATATTACCTTCTCTTGTGAAAGCCAGTTATGAAACTTTCTGGAAATTGGACGAAGTTTTAATAAAAAATCATAAAGTTTACCGTCGCACCTGACCCGATTTTGGATATTGGATTTCTGCCCAATTTTCGCCCATACGCTCCTTTATTACGTTTCAAATAAAATACAAATTGCTCGCGACCAGTGCAGCACCACAGCGATAATTAGTCGAAGACACGCTGGTTGGTATTCTGCGAAATATTTTTCTGATAGAACCTAATGCATTTTGATTTATTCGCCCTGCAAATTTAATTTGTAATTTCTGTCCCGGTTTCGATTTTCGGTAATTAATATTTGAGGTGATGTGAATTATATGTTGATTGTGTTATATCGTTATAACTATGTTAATTATCTACAACTGAATGATTTGATTACGATAACTGTAAATGCATAGAATTGCTGAAAATGAAACCAAGAATCCAAGGACCAGATTCATCGATACTACAGACAGACAGCCGGACATACAGACAGACATACATACATACATGCATGCATGCATACATACATACATACATACATACATACATACACACACACACGCACACACACACACACACACACACACACACACACACACATACATACATACATACATACATACATACAGACAGACAGACAGACAGACAGACATACAGACAGACATACATACCTGCATACAGACGTACAGACAGACAAACATACCTACAGACAGACATACAGACAGGCATACAGACAGACAAACAAACCTACATACAGACATACAGACAGACATACAGACCTTCTTAAAAATCGTTGTTTCTGACTCAGGAGGTCTCAAAACTTGGAGATTTGATGAAAACCGACAAAGTCAAATTTTATATAAATATACCTAAATATATAAATATAAAATAAAACCTATAAATATAAAATATACCTTCTTATTAGAATGAGAATGCAAAAATGATTTTCCGTACAAAAATAAAGTATAGGTAAGAAAAATGAGCAGGCAAAAAGCCAAATACACTTTCTTTTCTTTTTTTATTCTTGTCTTTTTTTTAATGTTTATTATTGTCAAATCACAAAACACAAACATTTGAAATATTTACCAAGGTTTTCGTGCTTACACAGCACCATCATCAAGGTAAGAAATATTAGCCAATTTATAAATGGTGATTTAATAATAATAATAATAGAAAAGACGCAAG
>CAKNXH010052946.1:420-14018 GCA_932178445.1 Andricus quercusramuli
CCCCGGGGGGGGGGCTATGAAACCCTAAAAACAAAACTTCAATCATTCAAACATTTTCGCTCAGTGCAGCGTATGTGTAGCGGGCGTAAACTTTCATGGGTAGCGGGCGTAAAGTTTTTGTTGGCCCGGCAACGGAGTGAGCATGCGCAAACTTCACTGGGCCAGAAGCAGCCACTTCACGCCTGTTTAACGGTCATGCAATGGCACGTTTTCAAGGGGGGTCGGACAAAAAATCAATTTTCTTATTATTCTATTGTTAAGAGTCGAACTATAGTTCAATTTTCAAAATAAATACTTAATTTTTTTTAACTGTTTATCAACTCAACATTTTTCTTGTTTTCTTTTTTTGTCAAAGTTAACCCGTACCCTCGAGCCTTTGAAATTAACATAGGGTTTTAAATGGGAAAAGCTTGATTTTCAAAAAAATGGAAAAAAGAGCTACTTTATATAACCTTTTTGTGAATTAAAGTATTAAAACCTCTTAATGCATGTTCAAGGAATAATTTTTACACAGTAAGTTTCAATTTTGACTCCCCACCTCCCTTTCAAGCCATTGTTATTGTCCTTGGAAAGTGACCCAAAAACTGCAAAATAGCAGTTTTTCTATTAAATTCATACTTAAAACGGTATTCTTTGGATTTTTTAAACAAGTATTATATTATAAAATACATTCGTTACTTGAGAAATATTTCTATTCGTACATTTATGCCTTTACGTTTAGAATATTTTCTCGAAACAGTCGTATGACGTATTCCCATGACGTCATACTAACATACTCAATTCAAACCAACTAGGGCGCTCTTCGAGCCTCTTCTACTTGGTCAGCCGCTGACGCGGAGGAGAATATACAGGGACCGTATTTGAAGGTGCCGAACTGCGCAAATGGAAATAACCGTGTACGGCCGAGTGAAAATAGAAGAGACGGGAAATAAGGGAGATGGGAAATAAGTGAGACTTCACTGTACATACAGTCATTAAGGTGGGTTGAAAAGCAAATATTTTGTCATTCCAAATCGATACAATACGAAAAAGTAGCGTATTTCGATCCAAAGCAATTATCATTAATTTGGAATTGATAGATATGCAGCTTGGTTACCCACGCTCTAATAAAATGTTTACAAAATTTCTTGTTTGCAGTGTTTTTAAATCATCTTGAGTTTGAAGTTTTTTTACACTACTGTAGGTGACAAAAGTTTTCTCAGTATTTGATAGAAATGATTCACGTGGATAGGAAAATAGAACTTGAAAAAGATAAGCAGGATTTTAGACTTTTAAACTGATAGAAAAGGACAGACATGGATATGCTGGAGATTGATGGGGATCGAGGGGTCGACCACTTCGATATTCCCGGTACACCCACTAAATATTCCAATATATTCTTCCAATATTCCCAGATATTCTTGATATTCTTAATATTCTCGATATTCCCAAATATTCTTGATATTCTTTATATTCCCAAATATTCCCTCTGTGGCCTCTATTAGGCATATAATTTGTTCTTAACTGATGAGGTAAAAAGTAAATTCACAAAGTAAAAATTGCACTCTGTAATGAAAGTTTATTCATGAAAAAAGAACAAAGGACGAAACGTTAACCGGAGTTGCCGAGCTCGCGAGAGAGTCAAGACAAAGTCCCAAATGTTACTGCCTCGAAAAACCGGGAAAATCAGTAGTGCTGACTGACCCTTACAATGTTGTCACTATTTTGGCCGGAAAAACTTGTATTTGGGAAGATGTCACGACCCCGCTCTACCTGGGTTGGACGTGATGGTCCGTTGACTAATTGCAGCCTGAAAGTATTATTTGCCCTGAAAGTGAAAGCGAAAGCTACCTAAGCTAAGAAAAGCAAAGTTATGTACAATTTACGCTCGACAACTCAAGAAGAAAATATTCTAAATAAAACGAAACACTATATACACTATATATATATATATATATATATATATACCATTCGGTTCGGTTTGGTTCCTTGGGAATCGAACCGAAAGGGTATGACAAAGCCACCGTACGCATCCTAGGGTTGCGGATGGAGGGTCCCTGTACCAAGGATTTCTGCTGAATATGGTTACAATAATTTATAATTAATAAGCAGTCGCGGGCAATTGTCCAGGGATGGTCCCGAAGGAATAACCCCCAAGCGAAGGGGTGAGAACCGTGCCGAAAGCTGAATGGCACCAGGGTGAGGTGTCTCTAACGGTGATTCTGGGAAACCGGCGACCTCTCAGAGTATACAGCCTTATCCTTGCATGCGGGGCTCTACAAGGATGGATGAACCCTTTTCCCTAGCTGCTCGTGGGAACAACAATGACAACTCCAAACATAGTTGTACTAAGTGCAGTTCAAAACGGCGATACCACGCTGAAAACACCAGTTCCCGTTAGATCACTGAAGTTAAGCAGTGTTGGGCGCGGTTAGTACTTGGATGGGTGACTGTTCGGGGAATACTGCGTGTTGTTGACCCGTCGTGGGTGTGGTGGACCCACACTGGTAGTATTTATCCACCTAGAAACACTACCCGAATCGGATAGTGAGGCAATGAACTTTCGAGTTCGAAATGCTAATAATTTTTTTTTTTTAAGTGCGGTTCAAAACAATCGAACGCGCAGGGCTCCCGACAATGGGTCGGACAAGATTGCCGAATACCCTACAGTTGGGGGAGCCAATCAAGACGGAGTCAATGCGATTGACCGGCGGAATCTTGTTACTTTTAAGTGGACGGATCAACTCAATGACGGCCTGCTGGAGTGCTACGATGCCAGTATGGTCCCTGAACGAGAAGGTTACATGGTACGACTGCATGCTCTGTGGTGCGAGAAACACCCAGAGCTGTCAGACTTTTCGCAACAACGTCTGCGAAACCATGCTGAGAACCTCCGGAAAAGAGGTTATATAAGCGGAGTGCCTACTCAACCGCATCCAGAAAAAGCCGGCAACAGAGAAAGAGAGGCGACACTGAGACCAACCGCGAACAGGCATCCAATAGAGGAAGAACGATGCTTCAGGAACCGGAGAAACATCAATATTCAGGTTTCTCCCAAGCCCAAAGATCTGACTGAATTGGATGATGAACTTCGTGGAGATTTTTCCGAAGAATCCGACCTCTGGACTATCAGTTGTGGTGTGTACAATGCAGCGAGAACTTTGGCAGATGCAAACCGTAAAACAAAACCAACGGTTGATCATAAGACCAAAAGAAGAATGCATCAACTCAGCACAAAGATAGGCTGGGCTAGACAGTACGCGTCCCGCATTCAGTGCGTGATTGACTACATAACATCTCGCAGGACTTTCACTGCCAAGGTTCGACGGTTCGCGCGCAAACTGCGGATCCGTCATCACACAATACGAATACTATCTAACGCTAGGAGAAGTCTAGAGCGGAGAGAGAGTTGGGTCAGAGAAAATCAACAATTTTCATCTGATCCATATAAACTCTTCCAAGACCCTCCAATTACTGTCGACCATCCGCCCAAACCAGAGGAGGTCGAAGCATTTTGGAGAGAAGTCTACTAGGTCCAGCATCCACTTCAAGAAGACTCAAAGAACATAAATAGCTTCAAGGAGCTGTGCAATGCCTTCATAACACCTGCGGAAGAATGCTCACCTATCACTACCGAGGAGGTAAAAAACGTATCAAGAGGCATGTGGAAGAAGTTTCCTTCAACCCACCAGCATCTGGCCCGAATTTTAACCTCATATCTAAAGTCGGAAGAGCCTATTCCGGAGTGGTTGGAGGAAGGGCGCACAGTGCTCCTGCCGAAGACGGGCAACTTAGCTGACCCTAAGAATTACAGGCCAATAACTTGTCTGAACACACTGTATAAGACCTTCACAGCTATCCTAAATGATAGGATTCTTCGGACAATTGAACTTGTGTGGCGAGAGATGTATGAACAACGTGGCTCGAAGAAAGGCGTAGCAGGATGTCGGGAGAACCTGCTCATGGATAGATGTGTCTGTAAAGACGCAGCATCCTATCAACGATCTCTATCGATGGCCTGGATGGAATACCGAAAAGCTTTTGATTCAGCCTCCCATAGACTTATCATCTGTCTGTTGGAAAGCTTAAAGGTTCATCCACACATCGTGATATGCATAGAAAGATTAATGCCACTTTGGGAAACCAGATTTACCATCTTATCTGGAAAACATCGTGTGATCACTAACAGTATCACCTTTCAGAGAGGTGTGTTTCAGGGCGACACCATGAGCCCTCTCCTCTTTTGCTAGAAATCAAGAGAAACTACATCTAGCTCTAAAAATTGTCAAAAAGTACACTCAAGAGATTGGAATGGAGTTCGGGTTAGAGAAATGCGCCAAGATTAATTTGAAGAAAGGAAAACTTAACGGCATCCCCGAAGATCCTGAACTCGTTGACAGAAGCGCTATACGACACCTTTGGGCTGGAGAGACCTATACATACCTGGGCGTGCCACAAAGCCGCATTCAGGGCGTAACATCAGTGAAGGAGTCTCTCCGAAGCAGATACAAGCATCTTCTTCGACAGATTTGGTCTTCCAATCTGTCGGCGTTGAACGAGGTATCTGCGACTAACATGCCTGCCGTCCCGGTTCTACTCTACTCGTTTGGGGTGGTTCAATGGACGAAGAACGAGCTTAAGGCCCTTGATGTCACCACACGTAAGATCATGCATATGCATAAAAGCTTGCATATCAACTCGTCAGTTCCGCGATTATACATTTCACGCCGTCAAGGCGGACGCGGACTTCTGAATCTCCAGTGTCTTCATAACCGAATTGTTCTAAGTACAGCTTACATCGTTGCGAATTGCGGAGATCCTTTCCTAAAGATGGTCAGGAACCACGAGATGATTGGCGAAGGAGCGTTCCTTTACAAAGCCGCGGAGCAAGCGGCCGAGACCCTTGGCCTGAATTTTAGCATCAGAAGTGAGGAAAGGGCAACGTCTAAAAGCCGAAGTAAAGAAAGCAGAGGTTGGAAAATTTCACCAAGAGCTACTCGACAAGCATATGCACGGAAACTTTCACAGAAATGTAGAAAAACAGTCCTTGTCGAAGGAGCAATCTTGTGCTTTCCTCAAATCATCAGGACTCAATTCAAGTACAGAAGTTTTTATTTTCTCACGCCAGGATGGCGTCATTACCACCTTAGTATACCGTGACCGTATTTTATGTCAAAAAGTTCCCAGCGATAGGTGTAGGGAGTGTCATGCAGACGCTGAGTACCTAGAAAACTTACAATCCGGGTTACCCACTCACGCGAGATCGACGTATACTTATAGATATAATGCGGCTCTAAGAGGGCTTTATTACTATCTTTGTTGCTCTTACGGCGTTAGCCGCGACCCTGCCCTGCCGAACGCTCCAAGGGAGATAGAGTCAGTTGTCCAAAACAAGAAATGCTAAATTTTTTGGAACTACGATTGTCGGACAGTAGTCTCCGTTACGCACTCAAAGCTTTATGTCGTTCTCCAAGACTTCGAGAAACGAACTATGTTCGTGATCGAAATCTCGGCTCCGGCCGACTACAGTATCACTGCCAGCACTCTGAAAACAGACTATTGATTGTCAAACGATTCCTTTCACTATTAAAGGATTTTCTATTCAAAATTAGCATGGGGGGAAATCCTTTCACAGTTAAAGGAATTTCGTTTCAAATGATATCCTTTAACTGTGAAAGGATTTCCTTTGATCTTGAAATAAAATCTATTGTCGGACAAGAGAAAGAATAATTTAATTGTTAAAAGAAAACTTATTGCATGATATTACGTGCAAGAAATGTACAAAAGCCGAACATTGGTGAATGTAAATATAAAATCAATGTAAATATAAAATCGGTATAAAATCGACGCTTTAAAAAACCATTTCATAAAGAACATCTTACGAACTTTTGATTGTCAAAAGCATTAAAAAAATTTATACTTCGATTGTCAAAAGCGTAAAATTCAATGAAAAGTGAGGTTATGCGGATCAAAAACTGTTCTTTCAGAACACGTACCTTCCAAAGTTTTCGCGTCACAATCTGGGATTCCTAATTTTTTGAAGAAATTCAGTTTCCACATCATTTCGCACGTTTTTCTACTCACTTTATCAATTAATAAATAAATCGTGCAGTGAAAATTGACCTCATGCTCAGGCGCAGTTTCTCCGCTAGCCAACAGATGAAATCCTTTAATAGTTAAAGGAATTCTTTTCAAATAAGTCAAAAGAAATCGCTCATCAATGAAACTAGTTCCGTTTTGCATTTAACGGATAAGTCTTTGAACAGTGAAACAATTCTATTGATGGAAAAAAGAAGCTTGCTTAATTTCAAAGGATGTATTCTGAAAGGAACGTAATTTTACTGTCAATAGACTTTTTCTTAGAGTGACGGAGAAGGAAAAGAAGGAGAGGTATCAAGACCTCTAAAGTGAGCTGCAACGACTGTACCGAAAATATTCGGTTAAAGTAATTGTACTTGCCAAAAATATGCCAAGGCACTTGCGATATGAATGCAGAAAGCTGACCTCCTTGGGTCGCTTCGTGTTCTCAAGACCGCGGTTTCTTTACCGCGGTTTCTTTACCGCGGTTCTACTGGGAGCCGGAGTCATTTTTAGATGGCAGTTGCTCCCAGTGAGACCTTGCGGTGGTTGTTCAACTTTTTTACATTCTCATCGTAATGAGAAGGTATTGCTTTTAATTATTTATATATATGTATGTATAAAATTAAATCTATACATAAAGATATATAGATTAAAGGGCTTGCATGCATTTCCTGCTAGTTAAAATCCCATATGGAAAATTCTGTACTTTGCCGGAGTTCACCGCCGGCGCAGTAGTGGCCCAGTACTGGTCACCAATACAGATAATCGGCGATTCGCCTAGTACTGGCTAACGGTTCACTTCACGATCAAGCTACTTCTATGCCAACAGTATAATATTTTAATTCTTTAAAAATCAAAAAAATAAGTTTAAAAATATGGTTCATGTATTCTAAAATGTCGAAATACTATAAATAAAACTATCGCAAAAATAATTTTCTCCATTTTTTTAAATTTCAAGTTCCATTTTTATGAAAAATTGTAAACGTTAAAAAAATTCATATTGTGTAATTATTAAAATTTTTGAAATGGTCTAAAATATCTAAAAAGCAAAACATTATACTAAAGTTTTAGGGAAATTGTCGCAGTTCACGATTAAATTTCTGAGTTCCATTGTTAAAAAATGAAAATTCTCAGGAACAATGATATTTCAAGTAATTCTGAAAAGTTTTTGAATGTTTTAAAACGCGCAAAAACGAAATATGACGCGAAGAGTAATTACAATAGACTGGTTAAGACTATACCGACTGCTATAAGCGATAGATAAGTATCAGGGTGGCCACCGAACCGGGAGAACCGGGAGAAACTTGCACCGGGAGAAACCCGGGAAAAAGCCGGGAGAGAATTATTACACCGGGAGATTTCCCGCTTTTCATAAGTCGCGCGTTTCGTAGCGCTGTGTGTCCGAACAACCAATCGCGAAATCGCGTAATTACTTGGGATTGGTTAGTCACCCACATTACGTCGCGTATGCGTGCGTACTAGTCCGCATTCTAGACCCATCTGAAGGTTCTGTAGTCTCATGTAGTGTTGAAGTTGTAACAATCTGTGATTTAACTAAACTTGTTTCGATAATTTCATGTTTCCTTAAAACATATATAATATGTATAGAATAAAACATCTTTGCATTTTTCCTTTATTAGGCACTAAATTTTTCTTATCCTGCTTATTATATGATTGAAAGTCAATGTATTTCTCGTAAATCGGTTTGCCGATGCTCATCGATTTCCGCAATTCATCATATGTTAAAAAACTGCACGTTTCGCAACAACAGTATTTCTTTTTAAACCGGGAGAAATCACGAATTTCTACCGGGAGAACCAGGAGAAAACCGGGAGAGGAGAATGAAAAAAAGAATGGCCACCCTGAGTATGGATGTAGGGTCGAAATCCGCTGCGTCACAAATTTCATTTGTAATATTATTATTATTATTATACCATTAAGCCATTTCCCTTTCGGGGTAGGCGTGATTTGCTCGGTTGGAAAAACTAGTGAATAGGAATATAGGTGTAAAGTATGTCAGTATATGGATATACGGTATATAGGTGTTAGGTATAGATGTTTTAGATTGATCTGGAATTCTCGTGTTATTTATTTAAATAGCACGTTCATTCCGCAACACTGCTCCGACCCAGATTGCTGATCAATCTCTCTAGCGATCACCCCAAGTGAGGAGCCTCACAAGGTTGTTATGCATGGTTCCCCACTTGGGCCCATTAGTATCCAAGGTCTTTGTTTCAGGCATCATTCACTCCACTGTTACTCTGTTTACAAACTATTTGTCGCCACACTTTTCTGTCCTGGCATACTACTGTAGCTTCCTTCACGTCCATGCATTTTTTCATGCAAGCTCTCGTGTTACTATGGCTTCTTATGTGTCATCGGATTAGTGTCTCATTCACGTATTCTAACCATTCTTTGGGCGGTCTTTCTTTCAAGATGTCCGAACCACCTTAGCTGATTTCTTTCCCATATGTCAACTAGTGTGTCTCCTGTACCACATTCTTTGAGGATTGTCTCGTTTCGTACTTTGTCCATCAGTATTTTCCCGCATATTATGCGCAGAGGTTTCATGCCGATCGCGTCATTTTACTCCTGTCCTTTTCTTGACAGGTCCATGTCTCGCTACCGTATAGTACAGTACGGTACTGGCTCACTGCTGGCTGAGTATAGAAACCTATTACTAGGACTCCGGCAATCTGTACTGGGCCAGTATTCGACAAGTCGTGAATTTCCACTTGTGATATAATGAATTTTTGGCTATTATTAATAACGATTTTTGTAACATAAAATTTATCCAAAATCACGCTGTAGTAAAAATGCAAATGATCAACAAATATTTACTTAAATAGATAGAAACTCTATTCATTTACTCACAGCCGTTTGAGTGTATACTGTAGAGTGTACAATGTACATTGCAGAATTGCTGGTTGCAGCATATGCAAACATCCGGAACATAAAATGTAACTATAGAGATCATTAAAAAAAGGTTGTATTTATGCGTGACTTCTACCAAACAGAAGTACCTACATGCTTGGAGTCGCCGCTGTTATTGTGAACTACACGTGCTCCTGGAGTTCGGAAGGCATTAAAACCACTATATAGGGGAGTGACTCAAGTATACATCATACCCACGGCTCGCCTTACCCGAGACCTTCCGAGCGCGACATTCGAGTAATTATGATTTATTAGGGTGAAAACGATATAAGGGTGGTTGTTCGACTAATTTGAAATCACTTTTTATCGATTCCAACCACTATGAATAATTTAATCCGACTTCACGAGTAAACACGTTTTAGAATAATCGACTTAAGAAATTAAGATTTTTCAGAGGAATCACATTGTCGATCATTATTAGTATTACTATTAAATCAGTATTTTCCTAATTTTTCTTATTTTTTAACCACTGATATTCAATAGTAGACTTTCAAAGTATAAGATGGTACTTCGAACCATATAGATATTAACACGTAATATTTACTATACTTTTGAGATATTAGGCTTAAATATATTTATATATTTTAAACTGAAACATCCAATATGTTAAACTCGTACAGAAAAACACGTTAGACACCTGTCGGCTGTTTGATGAAGCTTACAGTCAATGTCGTTCGATGTCATTTCGTGTCATATGTGAACTTTTTGAAAAGTAATGATTGCCCTATTGAAAATTCCGACGTCGGAAACAACGTCGTAGCCTACGTTGAAAACGACGTCGTAAACTATGTATGAATCGACGTCGTATACTACGTGTGCAATGACGTCGAAAGATACGTAAGAAACGACGTAGGAAACTACGTCGGAAATTGGGATAGTAAACGACGTAGGTTCCGACGTCGTTTCGTACGTGGTTTCCGACGTCGATCCATACGTAGTTTACGACGTCGTTTCTTACGTATTTTTCGACATCGGTTTATACATCTTTTCCGACGTCGTTCCAGTTACTAAAATATCAGCGAGCACACGTGTTTGTAACATTTTCAAAGTTTTTTAAATAAACAATTTTTTTCTAAAATATGCTTAAATTTTTCATTTACACAAATTAGGTCTTGCCTTTTAAATTTGAACTACAGAAAAAATATAATTTTTTAAGAATATCATATTCCTGCATTACAAGTGAATCCCAGTATCCCCAAATTTAATTCTCTACGTATACTAAATTCTAAATTCAAACCTTTAAATTTAGTTCGTTGAAGTATTATGTAGAGATTGTACTACTTTAGGAATAGTTTTTTAAATAAAAAATTAACCTACGTGGGAAACTACATCGTATACTACATACGAAACGACGTCGTATACTACGTAGTATACTATCCCAATTTCCGACGCGTTTACTTCGTCGTTTACTGCGTAGTTATCGACGTCGTAATCTATGTATGGAACGATGTCGGAAACGACGTATACACCGACGTCGTAAACTACGTATGAAACGACGTCGTAAATTACGTATGGAACGACGTCGGAAACCACATACGGAACGTCAGAACCTTCGTCGTTTACCATCCCAATTTCCCACAGAAAAAACGGAAGATAAACTTGACATCGATTTCCGACGAAAGTTTCACTGCAACAAAAATTAACCTTGTCGAACAAACTTTACACGAAATTGAGATAATTCTGTGTTTTTAAACCATCTCGGGATAATTTGTCAGCTGTTTGTCAGCGTCTTCTGCTATGGTTTTGTTCCTAACCTACAATACCGAATATAGCTTTTTACGTATATACTTTGCCGTTTTTCCATTGCTGCGAAGGACGTAGCAGACGACAGTTTTTATTCCATCGTAAGATAAACTTTCGCCAAATAGCATGTAATCTTTAACAGCTGAACATTTTATCTGCAACAAAATTTATCTTCAGTTTTTTCTGTGCCGACGTAGTTTCCTACGCCGTTTCTTGCGTAGTTTTCGACGTCATTCCACACGCAGTATACGACGTCGGTTTATACGTAGTTTACGACGTCGTTTTCTACGTAACTTACGACGTCGTTTCCGACGTCGGAATTTTCAATAGGGTGCTACTATTTTTTTTACAAATATTGATAATGATGCCGCAAATTGTTTAGATGGAGTAAAATGGTTGACGTAGGTACTGTTTATTCTTTAACAAATTCTTCTAGGTAAAAGAGCTCTGCATAGCATATCTTTAATATCCACAGAAACTAACCTTTAACATCTAGTGTTAAACGTTGAATATGTTAACCTGAAACATCTAGATGTTCAGGGTAAACATCCATTTTTCTCGGTGTACATATGAAGAATTTCAGTTTGAACCATCCCAGTCGAAAATCAAACTGAAGAAAAGTATTAGTATTAGTATGTATATTAGTAATATCAGTATCAGCACATAGGAAAAATTTGTTCTTGCGGAATTACCGAAACTGTTCCGAAGTCTCGACTATGAGAAAAATTCGGTGAATGAGCAATAACTTTTCGTGTTTTGTGAACTGTTACAAAATATTAACCGAACTGATAATAAATATGAAAATTCGTTGCGGTAAAAGTATTGCAATTAAGTTAGAGAGAAAATATAGAATTGTATACGATATTTTATCTAAAAGAAAATTCAAGATACTTTATGTTTCTTCTGAATGATCTTAGTCTTGGAGGGCCGAACTAGGATGTTACTCTGTTGTCTAGGATTAACGAAAAAACGTTACACAAACACTGCACTCTACTTGGGTTCTACTTAGCCAAATAGCCCTACTGAACAGAAATTATGCACTTTAAAAGGGCGTTTCTTGAGTCTGTTCATAATAAATGTTAGTATATATAAAGCGACTCACGGTGTGCTTGAACGGGGTTTTCGATTTTTTTTCTGGCATTTCAGATTTTCCCATTGTATATGTTGCGCTGATTTCCTACGAACATGTCAGGCTCAAAATCAAAATATTTCTTCGATCCCTTTTCGAAATAAGACCCTTTTTCTGCCATTTTTGCGGCTTTTACTGGGAAAAGCCTAATGAATGTGTTCCAAACTGCCTTTCTCTTTTACATTTTCTCATAATAACTTATTTCAGTCCCAAAACTCAATACGCCCTTTCAGCCTTCTTCCAGGTAAGGCCCTTCATCTAAAAAATTTCCCAAATTATACTGCAAAAGGCTAACAAAAGTTTTCCAAATTTGATTTTTTTCAAATATTTCCTACAATTCTCCAATTTTAAGCCGAAAAGATGAAATAAGTTATTCCAAGAAAACGTAAAAAAGAAAAGCAGTTTGGAACACTTTCGTTAGGTTTTTTCCGGCGAACCTCGCGAAAATTGCAGAAAAAGGCCTTATCTGGAAAAGAGCTCAAAGGGCGTATTGAATTTTGGGACTGAAATAAGTTATTCTGAGAAAATGTAAAAAAGAAAGGTAGTTTGGAACACTATCACTAGGCTTTTCCCAGTAAAATTCGCAAAAATGGCAGAAAAAGGAGCCTTTACTCGGAAGGGGGACCAAAAAAAGATTTTAATTTTAAGCTTAAAATGGTTGTAGGAAGTCAGCGCAACATATTTAAATGGAAAATCTAAAATGCCAGAAAAAAATTCAAACCCCCTTTCAAGCACACCGTGAACTCGGAAGGGTACAGTTGTCGGAACGAGACAGTTTTACGGTAGAATATTGGTTTTTACTTTTCATGCAGTACGCTTAAAATTAAAAATAAAATAAAAATTGCTGTGTGTTGAGATAAATTTTCAATAAATTATGAAGAAATTGCCATTCTAATAAAAAAGAATAAATTCTGATTGATTGGTTTAGGATGTTAAAATCAAATTGCCAGTTTAATCAGTGACTCGAAACGTTACATGTGCCAGTAACGAGACAAATTTTATAACAAAACAATGAATTCTAAAAGCTGACATACTTTTTCAATAAAAAACTTTGATCGCTGATAATCAAATTGAGTCTTATGTGATAGGTGGATCTGGATTCTTATGAAAAACTACACGGAAAAAATTTGTACTTGAGGAATTACAGAATTAGTTCCGATCTGGCGGATATGAGAAAAAATCCGTAATAATTACAGACCTACGTTATTTTAAATTCTGCAGAACTTTTTCTATGATAATTAAATATAATGCAGGGAGAATTCTTAAATGGGACAGTAATTTTAGCAACAGGAAGCTTTAAAATTTGCGAAACTAAAGTCCGTTAAAAACAAAGTGGAGGACTGGATATTTCACAGAACGCTTCTCAAATCAAAAACACGGCACAGTTCTGTGATTTCTACATCACCGCGCCGTCGTTTCCAACACGAAAAAAAATTCCGATTTGTATACTACTACTTTGTATATTAGAAGGAAGAAAGCAAGGACGGACGGAGGACACTCACGAGAAGACACATTCTTAACTTATTGTACGCACACAAACGTAATATGATTCTATAGTCTAACCTAACAGATATATATATATATATATATATATATATATACATGGTATAGTGCACGCAACGCACTTCCCTAACGCAGAATATCGCACGCTGAGGATATTGGCCGAAGCGGTCCTTATATACTAACCAAGAAAATTCTCACCGCTTGTGAGAAACGACCAGTGCCCAGTGCT
>CAKNXH010052948.1:0-10491 GCA_932178445.1 Andricus quercusramuli
AGGTAGTCAAATAAAATTGTAGATTTTTTCTGCATTTTTTTGTAGGTAAATTAATTTAAATTGGAAACAAGAGTCAATGGTTAAAGAAAATTTGATTGATCGCGGTGTGTCTCGACTGACTTCAATCCAAAAGGGCTTTCATATGCCGGCTTTTCTCTGAATATACTTTTGGGATGCCCCACGATATAATTATTTTTTAACCTCAAAACGAAACAAATTTTCAAAGAATTTCAATACAAATTAGTATATGTGTATGAAAAAAAGTAAAATATTCCCAAGTGTCGCAACCTTCAAACCAACAATTAAACAATACATAATCCACACTACTTATCTATACCGCGCGCCTCACAAATCATACAACTTAATCACTGCCCATGATCAAACTCTTAATTCGTATACGAATATAAGTTTCGAGTGGCATATACCCACTCGTTGCATTTCGTACGAAACTTTGCGTATACGAACCGCCAGTGAGTGTTCGAGAATGGGGTTCATTGCAAGTCATTCGAAAGTCGGAAGATTCGTATACGAAAAAAACTCGAGAATAGAGCCCCAGGGTAACAACACCTTCCACTACACTTTCCTAAACTCCGTCCCCTTTTCTGGTTCACACAGTGGTTCTGGGTGGTCGTCTTCAGAAGTACCCAGGTGGGAGCGAGTGAACAGTGAAATTGGCGGGAAGAAGTGGGGGAAAAGCACGTTGTGGTTATGCACCAAAGAAGATAGTTGACTTTTAAACCTACGAAGATGATTTTTTCTAAATTATTCAAGCCGTGCGTCACAAAGGGGCCTAACCACTTTTGAACCAAGAAAGATTTTTTAGTCAAGAAAGAATTAAATTTTCGACCAAATTGAATTTTCAAGCCAAGAAGACGAATTTTCTGTAAAACAGTTAAGTTTTTTACAATAATCAATAGAGATGAATTTTCAAACCAAAAAGACGATTTTTCAATAAAGAAGTTAGTTTTCAACCGAAAAAGATGAAGTTTCAAACAAATAATTGAACTTTCCAGTAATAGAGCCGAATTTTCAACAAAATTATCGAAATTTTAACCATATAGTTACATCTTCAAGCAAAAAAAAAAACCAATTTTTCAGAACGCAGTTGAAATTTCAACCAAAAAGTTCATTTTCAATGAAGAAAGTTGACTTTTCTACAAAAAAATATGAAGTCTCAATTCAAAAGGACGAATTTTTTATACAAAAAAGGCTTATGTTGAATTTTATTTAACTAAATAATAAAATATTCAACCAAATAGTAGAATTTTTAACCAAAAGAGATGAATTCTGAACGGACAAAATGAATTTTCACAAAACAGCATAATTTTCGACAGAAAAATATGACTTTTGAACAAAGATGTTGGATTTTTAACAAAATAATTGCATTTTCAGGCAAATAGTAAAATTTTAATTTGAAAAATATGAAATTTGTTAAAAATATTCATTCTCTTTGAAGCGTTCTCAGTTTAGCAACACATTTTTAAAAGAAAAACTTATGAAGTTAAACAATCTCGAAAGTTCATCGCTCAAACTAAACAATCTGAAAATTTCAAGCCTTAAACATTATGAAACAATTATAAACAAATGGGAAATATGTATCAATTTCAGGTATTCATAATGGTATAAGTTCACTACTTCTACTTGGAAGAGTTCAAATAAAAAACAAAGTAGTAGAGGCAATTTAAATACTAAAATTTTCAGTTTTAAAAATTAATTTTCAACCACAAACCTGAATTTTCAGTCAAGAAAGATTTTTCGGTCAAGAAAGAAAAAAATGTTCCACCAAATTGTTGAATTTTCAAGCAAAAAATACGATTTTTGTACAAAACAGTTGGGTTTACAAAAATGCTTATGCATTTCTATAAACTTTTTTGTAAAATAACCTCAATTATCTTTTCCCAAATATTACGTGCCAAACATCTAAAATCGAAACATACATCCGGCGCACACTCGAAGCCGTTCATTCTACCGTGCTCCTTCCACTTCACCCTAGTAAACTCCGCCCTGTTACGTCCGGATTTTACGGAAGTCGATGTTATTCCGCTGACACCAACGATGATTGGACGTTGAAGTTCCAGGGGTTCGCTGCTGACTTTGATTGGCTTGAAAGCCAAAACCGCGAAACTATGTTAGAATGAATGCAGGAATTGAATAATAATTTACACAATTAACAACTGATTTGAAGATATTATGTATTTGCAGTTCACAACACAATAATTGTTCTTAATTTATTTCTCAATAAATTTACAGCGACGAAAAATTAAATCAAGTTTTATTTTTAAACACAATATTCTTTGAACGCGCGCGCCTGTATTTATAAGTTTGAACCTGATGACGTAGAAAGGCTCGAACTCGAAATGTCGTCACTAATAGCCAATCACAATTCCAATTTTACGTCGATGTCGACATCATCCACCAATCAGCATGTGTATGAATTCACCCTGGACGCCACAAAATAAATCACAGCTCCGATCCAGGCTGATCCATATCAATGCAGATCAGCCCTCGCTGATTCATGGATTTGCGAAATATCAGTAGACCCTTTCATCTTGTTTACCACCTGTTTAGCGCCCTTCTGTCGGGACTTAAGAGAGAGAGAGAGAGAGCGCGAGAGAGAGAGAGAGAGACCATCCATCATCATTACATTACTTCTCGATATTTCCATGTAACCCGGTTTTTTCCTTTAACACTATCGAATTCGTAATATAACTTATTTAACTTTATATTATTATTTACAGCTATTTATTTTATTTTAGCCAATTCTTTCATGAATAAATTTAGAATAATTTATTAATTATCAAACGATCCCAAATGTTATTAACCAAATACTGTATTATTAACAAATGAAAATTCAGTTTTTCAAACAATACAGTCACAATCAAATAATTATTCTCTAATGAATAACCAACTCAACTATTGACTTTGCTTCCATTTACTAAATAAGACTCCTCAAATAAATTCAAATTTAGAATCTATTTCCGCGTAAAGATGGAGTCACGTGACTTCAGAAAATTCGTATTTCGTCACACCTTTCCCCCTATTTTAAAAAGTTGTTCCTTTTAAAAAGTTTTTACTTTAGAGAAGTTGTAGGCTCCGGAAGCTTCGATCATGATTCCTTAAAGAAACCAATCCCGAAGCAACTGTACGTCATCCGCTTCTGCTCCTTCTGTCCTAGAAGGTAAGCAAGAGCGGGAAATTTACGCGTGAGAACATCGGGCAACACTGTTCCTTGGAGTCAGGTCTCTAGCCGCGGATGACCTTACGCGGCAGACAAGACAGTTGGAGATGAAGGATCCACCTCTGGATACTTTTTTTAGAGCTACCAATCTTTGTAGAATTTAAGAGGAACAGTGTTGACGGACCAGATGGAGTGATCCCAGGAGAACAGCCTTTTGCATCCGGTTCGCGATGAAATGAGCCTGACGCTGGCAAGCCGGAATCTTGTTGAGTTGGCTGATAAATGAAGCTTTCATACCTCCAAGACAGCCGATTATGAGAATTATAAGATGGACTTTGTAGCCTTGGTACAGCCTGCTCAGATCGAAAAGAAGTGCTTGATATTTCGCCCGTTTTTCTCCCTACGTACGCGTAGCATGCATATTTAGAGCATCCACTGAGAACATGCCCAAGTGTTTCGGACTCTTGCTTGCACGCTCGGCAGTTGGTATCGCGTACAGGTACATTCATTATGCGCTCGCGGTAAACTAAGGTGTCTATGACACCGTCTTGACAGGCAAAAAGAAATCCCTCGGTCTCCGATCTCAATCCAGCAGACTTGAGAAACATGTTGGACAGACCCATTGAGAGCTCTTCTCTACGTATGATGCCGTAGAACTTACCATGAAGGGGTTTGTCAGCATGTTCTCTTAGTAGGAGCGTATGTTCTGCTTCCTGTATACGACTTTTGAGCACCAGAGGTGTTAGTGATGCTAGCCCATGTGTAGTGTCGCTGGAATTAAATGGGAGGTCAAGCTCCTCTGCGGCCCTATCTACGGCATGGTATAAAAACACCGCAGCATTGGCGACTTCATGTTGATGTACAAGTCGCATAAGGGAATCCGTGCTTTTTAGAACTGAGCAGGCTGTAGCCAGAACCGTTCTTCGATGAAGACACTCTAAGCTTAGCAAGCCTCTACCCCCTTTATCGCGAGGGAGATATATCCGAGGTACGGAAGATCTAGGATGAAGACTTCGATGTATTGTCATCATCTTGCGTGTGCTTCGATCAAGTTGCTTCAACTCATCGACGTTCCATTTTACTGCACCAAACGTGTAGAGCAGTATAGGAACGGCCAGCATATTGGTCGCCTGGATCTTATTCTTTCCAGATAATTCGGAAACCCAAATTTTTCTGAGAATTTGGCGATACCTTTTTCCAAGGGCCGTTTTTAAGTTATGCACATTTTGGGTTTCCGCTTGCGGTATTCCAAGATATGTATATGTTTCTCCAATACCAAGATGTTGAATGGTATTTCCGCCTATGAGTTGAACATCCTGATCGTCACGGGATGATGCAGTTTCTAGTCTTCCTTGGTGTAGATGGACACAGGCACACTTGTCCAGTCCGAAGCTCATGCCAATCGCTTTAGAATACCTATTTACCGCATCTACAAGGATGTTAAGGTCCTTTTTTGAGGAAGCGAAGAGGTTAAGGTCGTCCATGTATAAAAGGTGGTTGACCTTATATTCTCTTCTGTTCGGCGGGCCACATAGGTATGCAGAGCTTTTGCCTCGGAGCATAATAGATAGGGGCAAGAGGGAGATGCAGAAAAGTATCGGACTTAGAGAGTCTCCTTGAAAGACCCCCCTCTTATATGTGACAAAGCTTGTAGTCACTTGTCTTTTGTCAGATGTTATGACAAATCTTGTCCTCCACAAGAGCATAAGCTCTTTTATGCATCTCACTATTTTTGGATGCACCTCCATGCACTCAAGGAGCTTAATAAGTAGCTCATGGTTCGTGTTATCGAATGCCTTACGGTAATCAATCCAAGCCATGGACAGATTGCGTCGATACCTGATCGAGTCCTGAGTAATACACCTGTCGATTAACAGGTTCTCCCTGCAACCTGCCAGCCCTCTCTTGCATCCACGTTGTTCGACTATTGCACTCCATACCGGCTCGATAGATGTTAATATCCTCTCTTTGGGGATGCCAGTGAATAGCTTGTAGTTGGTGTTTAAACAAGCTATGGGCCTGTAGTTCTTTGGACTTGACAAATCTCCGGTCTTAGGGATCAATACCGTGCGTCCTTCCACTAGCCACTGCGGGACGGGTTGTTCTCCGTTTAAGAAAGTAGTAAATATACGAGCTAGATGTTGGTGCGTAGAAGTAAACTTCTTCCACCAAAAGTTGTTGATTTTATCTGGCCCTGGCGCTGAAAAGTTCTTAGTTCTAGCTATAACTTTCTTCACTTCTTCAGCAGTAATTAGTGGACACTCTTCCTCTGGACCTTGTAGCCTGTGCCTTTGGCAAAAGTTACGAAAGAGTGATATATCAGAAGCGTCTTCATTTAGCTGATAAGTATCTCCATATACTTGCTCCCAGAAGACTTGAATCTCTTCTCGACTAGGCGGATTTTTAACTACACATGACGCTTTATTGAACAGACGGGAAGGATTAGTAGAAAAGGTGGAATTTTCCTGAATCCACTTCACTCGCCGTTCAAGGCGCTGTTTCGCTGTTGAAAGACATCTTATTTTTTGCGTCCAGTGCTGCTTGATGGTCGACAGTTTACACTTGTTCAGCGTGTGATTTGCTTTCCTCAAGTTTCGAGCAATTGCCCTAACTATTGGAGTGAACTTTTCATTTAATGTTATGTAGCTAATCACACACTGAACATTTGATGCATGCCGTCTCGCCGTCTCAATTTTGAACTGAAGCTGTGCAATACGCTCGCGTGTCTTACGCAGACGTACCGAAGTATCGTTACTTCTATCGTCGCCAAGCAGGGAAACCGCCTTCTCGTAAACTGCACAGTTCAGATTCCAGAGGTTAGCATCTTGAGGGAGCAAATCGCGGAGAGCAGTATTAGCTTCAGCTAATTTGTCCATCCTGAGGAAGATTTTTTGGTGGATAGATCTCCTACTTCTCATGTTGGCATTATCGACTATCTGTAAAGGTGGTCTTGCTGGAACGGGTGGAATGTTCGCTGGAGGATGTTGCTCCTCTTCCTGTTGATAAAGAGCTTCATATCCGTTTTTTCGCAAGAAGGATACCTGATCTCTCAAATACTGAGGCGTTTTATGAGCATATTCCGGGTGCATATTGCCCCAACGGTCATGTAACCTCTTCATGAATCCTCTCCGCGCCGGTGAGCTTCTTTGCCAACAGGTAAGAAGGTCCCTCCTGAGTTGCTCCGACCATTTAAATCGATGTTCTCGCGTTTGTCCGGGGTCGTTGCCTGGTCGTCGCCTCGGTTCGTTCCTATTGCCACTCCCAACTGAACCATGGCCTCCATCCGAGAGAGGCCTATTGTGGGTGGCACTGCGCGATACTTGTGTCTTAACCGCATAATTCGTTGCATTGGGGAGTTAGCCCAAAGCAACGCGGCTGACTGCAAGAGCCGGAGCTCTTGGGCGATGGGGTCGCCACATCCCTACGCTTTTTACTATTATTATTATTATTATTATTATTTTAATTAACTTGTATTTATGAGATTTTTTTATTACCTTAGTAAGGAGATGATAACTTTCTACAAAAATTAAGAATTTAAAGAAATTACCAAAAAGTTTGAAAGTTTCAAAATTTTTCTGGAAGAATTGAGAATTTTACAGAATCCGTAGTGACGCATCGAGAGTATTACTCGCGAACAGGGATGTGCAGTTACGCGTAACTGGAGGGTTTTGAAGTAAAATACCTAAGTGAAGTATTTTACGTAGAAAACATGTAACTTACCTAGTAAATTACGTGCCAAGATGGCGGGCCTGTAGAACTGTGATCGTTTGTAGTTGAAATTAAAGTATGAAATTTTTTATAGAGAATTCATCTTTTTTGGTTGAAAATTCAAATACGTGGTTGAAACTCGAACTACTTTGTGAAAAATTCATTTTTTTTTGGTTTGAAGATTCATCACTCTATTAGAAAATGCATCTCTTTGATTCAAAATTAGTTTTGTCTTTGATTCAAAATTAATTTTTTAATGAAACTTCGTTTTTTCAGTATAAAATGAATCTTATTGCTTGAAATTACATATTTTTGGTTAAAAATATAATCATTTTGTTAAAAATTTAACTGTTTCATTAAAAAATCATCCTTTTTGGCTGAATATTAGTCTTCTTTAGGTAAAATATCAACTATTAAATGTTTTGTGAAAAGAATTTAACTTGATTAGAAATTTGAAGAACAGAAAAGTTAAAAAGTGCAGTTTTTATTTTCAATTTAGGATTCAAAATTTATCGACCCGAAAATTTTGAGCTTATAGGTTTAAAATAGCTTGAAATTTTTGCACTTCTAAACTTTAAAGTTTTCTTCAAATTTTCAATAGTTCAGTCTTATGATTTTGATTTTAAAAGCGTTTTTAATTGGATTTTCCAAAAACATAAAAATAAACGTTATTTCAAGGCTTTCCAAAAACACTTTTACTATTACAAATTCAAAACTAAAAATGCAAAAGCTTGAGCTATTCAAATATGAACTAATGATTAATTCCTGAATTTTAAACGATGCTTTGATTTGAAATTCTCTCATTTCTGAAGTTTCACTGCAATTATTCTTTTCATGTTTTCAATTTAAGATTGCTTTGATTCTTAAGATTTTCATTATTTGGATGTTGTTTGATTTTGAACAATTTATTTAAATTTTAAGGAAGAGAGAATCCTAAACTGCGATTTTAAGTGTTATGAAATTATAGTCGAGCAAGTATTTTTGAATTTCTTAAATGAAATACAAATAATTTTGAATTTTGTCATAATTGAATTATTCTAATGTTAACCTTTTCCTACTTTACAATTATTTAAGTATACAGGATTTTAATTTGAAATTGTAAAATTATGAACTATTTAAATTTGAAATGACAAAAGGTTGAACATTTAAATTTTAAAGCATAATGTTAAGCGTGTAAATTCTTAAACCGAATGTATAAAATTTGTAATTATTCAAATGAAAACAAAATACTTTTGAAGTTTGTTAACAATAGTTAACAATTATACCTTAATACCTCAAGGTATAATTTCCATTTTAACACTTAGGCATACAGGTTAGGTTCACCTACTACAAGAAAATACTACAAACTAAATTTTATACCATTTATTGGATGAAGAAACTCACACAAAATCATGGTTTTGGTTTCTTTTTTGAAAAAAGTGTACTTCTCAGTTTTCAAGATTTGAAAACTATTTATGTTTAATAGGTTATGTTCGTTGACAGCAACGAGTTACGATCACTTTTGGCGTACTTTTTCCTTTTATTCACCTTTTTTTGAAAAAAAAAATTTCGTTTTACTAATAAAAAGGTTTTGTGTCTTTTATATCTATTTTGTTAATTCAATTTTTCGCTTAATAACATGATTTCCACTTTTTCCACTTGTCCGGTCAGGTGACAGTCAGATTACCGGAAATCGGTCATCTGACGGTCACTCCCCATCTCTATTTACATCATGTAGAAAACTGATGACGTAAAATACCAAGTAAATTACCGTAGAAAACCAAGTAAATTACCACGAGTATTTTACTTACCCATCACTGCCCACGAAGTACTACAGGGAGACCGCACACCATATATGTTGATATGTTCCCAGATGAGAGCGCCTCTTCAGAGAAACTTTGTAACTAAATTGTCGTCTGCTACTATAGGAATCGTAGTTGCTCAATTCGCCACATGTTCCGCTCTCATCTGGGAAGAAATAAAAACCGAAAACAGGTGATCGCGGTTGTGGGCTGTTTACCACGTATATTACCAAAGATATTAGTACCTAGATGCGGCAAGGGTCAGGAGTGGGGACGCCGAATATATATATGTCACTACTTTCTAGCCTACGTTGAGGTGCTGCCCTCTTCAACTTTTCATTGTTTCCATGGTAACCGCGTCAAATCGTGTGAAATGTGAATGAGTCACCGTCGGTGGTGAGACTGTGAGAGCCTAGCGAGCAAAGAGACTCGCCAGGCTTGCTATGAACATTGGGTTGAAGTTTCAGACGTCTAACCTGATGATTTTTTTTTAACTTATTGAAATAAAAGAAAAAACAAAAATAAGGTTCTAAAGTTTCTAAAATCAACATTTTTTATTTATTCACTAGCTGAAATGTACCCAGCGTCACCTGGAATTTTAAGAGATTTCATAGAATTTAAAGGAATTTAAAGACACTTTAAAGGATTGCAAATGATCTTGAAGTAATTTTAAGGAATTTCAAGAGATTTAATGAGATTTCAAAAATTATTAAAGGATTTCAAGAGATTTATAGTATTTTTAAGAAATTTCAAGGGATAAAAAGACTTTAAAGGATTTAAAAGAATTTGCAAGGGATGCTAATTGATTTTAGGGATTTAAAAAGAATATTAAAAGAGTTGAAAAAGAGGTTTTTTCATAAATTTCACAAGATTTAAGATATTTTAAGTGATTTTAACAAATTTGCAGGAATTGGGAGAGATTTAAAGATATTTCAAAAGATTTTAATAAACTCCAAGGGATTTTGATATATTTTAAACAATTTTAAGAAATTTACAAAGGAATATTAAAATTTTTAAAAATCTGTTGAACATATTTTGAAATCTCTTAAAACCCCTTAGAATGTTTTCAAATCTCTCGAAATATAATGAAATCTCTTGAAAATCTTGAAACTCTTTTGCAATCCCTTTAAAATCTTTAAAATCAAGTAAAATCCCATAAAATGGTTCAAATCCTTTTAATTTTCTGTAAATCTCTTAAAATGACTTGAAATATAATTCCATCAAGTCACTTAAAATCTGGTGAAATCCTTTAAAATCTCTTAAAATACCTTAAAAATCCTGAAAGTGACTAGAAATCTTTTAAAATCCCGGGCAATGCTAGGTAAATTTCTGCTAGTAAATAAATAAAAAAAAATGGTTTTGGGAACTTTTTCCATATTCTTAATACAATAAATGTAAAAAAAAGTTCATCAGACTAAACTCACTAAACGTCTGAAACTTCAACCCGATGCTATGAACTATTCCCAAGGCGGCAGAGCTGAAAAAGAAATGAGACTAACGAAACAGATAAAAAATAATGAGTGAGAAGTGAAAAAATGTGGAAAATTAAAATTCACGAATTATTTAATTTTCCATAACTCTTAAATTCTCAACATTTATATTTATTTGATTTCAAATTATCGAATATAAATATTTTAATTATAATTATTTTTACTAACATAATTAATTAATCGATTAATAAATTATTGCGGCTAACCAAAAATACCCAAAAAATAAATACCATATACACAAATAGATGAAAAATAAAAATACCGAATTATAAAATTGAATAAAATTATTTTTATGTAAATAATTAGGTAAATTAATTATTTAATATATATATAT
>CAKNXH010052949.1:0-18932 GCA_932178445.1 Andricus quercusramuli
CGCTACAGCGTAACGGTAAAGTAATGGTAAAGTAATGCTAAAGTAATATGGCATTATAATTAATAAAGGAAACAAAATTAATATGTAAATTGTTGCAATTATAATAAAACGTTAAAATTTACATTAAATGGTCATGCCGTAATTGCAACAAGTTGCTTTCTCAGCGTTAAAAAATAAAAAAAACAAAGTGGCTGTCATTCAAGTCGGGTCCCTGCAGACTGGCAACCCACTTAAAGCCACGTTAGCGGGTTGCCAATATGCAGGGGCCCGACTGCAATGACGGTCACTATGTTTTTTTATTTTTTAATGCTGCAAAAGCAACTTGTTGCAATTGCGGCAAAAAATGTCACAACCGCTCTGCCGTGCAAACTAAAAAGATACATAAGTGACATTTTTATGAAAAATGAGTTTTTGGTATCACTGGATTCGTAAGAGAAAGCTGCATCTAACTAGCGTAATACAAGTAATTAATTATTAATATTTATTGCAAAAAACGATTGTTTAAAACTGAGGAAAGTCGAAAAAGTTGAAAAATACAACAGAAAAAGATACACAAAGCACTTTGCGTGTCCCAAAATTTGTACACGGCATCTAATACGTCATCATCATACAAATGAAAAAGAACCTAAAGTGCTTTGTGTATTTTTTGCCTTGTAAAAGTGAACGAGTGCGGAGCGTATTTACAAACGCAAAGAATCACTTGCTCTTGCGTATGTTTTTGCTTTGTAAAATAGATCGACCACTGATCCGAAATCCAAGGGAAATAAGTCCCGGCTATTTTCGTTACTCTTCGGAAATGTTCGTTCGGAGTTGCGGGACGAGCGGCAGCCAGCAAAAGCGCGTGATAATATAATATATAATATATTACTAGACTATTATGTGCGCGCGCAAGCGCGCGCCAACTTTTGGGTTCATGTTTCTCCTTTACTCAATTTTCGAATCACTATTTATTCCTTCAAATTCCTTGACCAATCAAATTCTTGATTTTATAACACAAAAAGGTGTGAAGAATTATTTTCATTGAATCATTGAAATAATTTTTACGTCATATTTTTCTGAAAATTTGAATTATTAATAGCCCTTTAAACTATTCTAGAGAGAATTAAAATATATGTGCACATAATTTCGAAATGAAAATTCAGATACTCATTTCGCAAAATCCAAAAATTTAAAAAAATATATAATTTGAATAGAGGCATTTTAAACATTAACAAACTCTTATTATACAATGTATAGTCAATAGTCAATTATATAACCTTGAAGTAAATAATCAGTTTATGTTACGTAATCAAAAGAAATTGAAATTCAATCATTATGTAATTTAAAATTGTTGATAAAAAGAATCAGCTAATGATTAATTAATCTGTTTATAACATGACAAACATTCAACTATAATTTTCATTCAAACATTGTAATAAATTGTATACTACATTGAGAAAAAAATTCACTATCATTTCTGAAAATGTAATATATCAGTAACCTCCCATACTAATTTCAGAGAAAATAAAATCATATTCACATATAATTTTAAAAATTGAATGCAGACACTCGTTTCAAAACATCAGCATCATTTGAAAAATAATGTAATTATGGGTATTTCAAATTTAAATAAACTTTTATTATACAAATTATATCCAGTATTCAATTACTAAACCTGGAAGTAAATGATAAATTTATGATTCTGAATTTAAAACAATTTAAATTATATCTTTATGTAATTCAATTTTGTGGTTAAAATTATCAGCTAATAATTAATTGAACAGTTCACAACATAAAAACTCTTAAGCAATTATTTTCATCGAAACAATCAAATTATTTCTACTCCATATTTTTTTCTTCAATTTTGAACTTCATTTCTGAATATTTTGATTAATTGATAAGCTTTTTAAAAAATTACAGAAAATTCAAGTTCTAGTAGAATCAATAATTAATCACTCATTTAAAAACACGAAAAGCATCACAGAATTATTTTCATTTGAATATTCAACCAATTTTGAATTAACATTTTCAAAATGTTTAATTGCATTACTTACATTTAAATTACTAATAATATTTTATGCAAATTTCATAAAAAATCAAAACATATGTACATATAATTTTGAAAATTGAATTCAGATAAACATTTCAGATCATCGCAAAGTCAATAATCAATTTATGTTATCAATTTAAATTATTAATAACCTTCCAAAGTAATACCAGGAGAAATTGAAATATATGCACATATAATTTTGAAAATTGAATTCGGATACTCACTTCACAACATCACAAACATTTTGAAAAAATTATATAATTGTAATGGAGATATATTAAAGAAAAGATACATTTTTATCATAAAAATAGCAGCCAATATTAAACCACATAACCTTAATGTAAATAATCAATTTATGTGACTTAATTGAAAACAATTCAAAGTAAATCTTTATGTAATTCACTTTTTTGAAAATAATAAATCATTCAATAGTTAATAATAGTTGATTCATCTGTTCAGAACATAAAAATCAATCAACAATATTATTTGCATTGAAACATCAAAATAACTTCTATCTTATATTTTTCTGAAAATTTCAATTATTCATAATATTTTTAACTAATTCCATAAAAACTTAGAACACATTTACATATAAGTTTAGACATTATTCAGATAATTATCTTACAACATCGCAATCATTTCGAAAATTATAAAATTGGAATAGAAGTATTTTAAATACAAATAAACTTTTATTATACAAATCATATCCAATATTTGATTAAATAACGATTCCTTCTATACTACAATCTTACATAAGATAGAGGTTACCTTTTCCATATGAAGGATTTGAACTTTTATTTCTGAAGATTTAATTTATTCACAGAATAGAATCAGTTAATATATAATTTATAAGTTCACAACAAAAAAGGCATTAAGCAATTGTTCTCGTTGAAACATTCAAAATATATTTTTTCATTTGAAATTGCATTTCTACACATTGAATTCATTAATGACTTTTAAAACTAATTCCAGGAAAATTAAAAATATATGTATATAATAATTAATCATTTCACAACATAAAAAGCAATAAACAGTTATTTTAATCAAAACATTCGAATGATTTTTACTTTATATTTTTCTGAAATTTTGAATCAATAATAACCTTTTAAACTAATTCCACAGAAAAGTAAAAAATATGTACATATAATATTGAAAGCAGAAATCAGGTACTTATTTCACAACATCGAAAAATTTACCAAAATTATACAATTGGAATAGAGGTATTTCAAACATAAATAATCTTTTATCATAAAAATTATAGTCAATATTCAATTTCATGGCCTTCAATCAAATAATCAATTTATGTACTTAATTTAAACAAATAAAAATATAATCTTTATGTAATTTAATATTGAAAAAAATTGATCAGCTAATGATTCATTCATCTGTTGACAACATAAAAAGCGCTCAACTATAATTTTCATTCAGGCATTCGATTTATAAGTAACCTTTTATAGTAATTTCAGAAAAAATTAAAACATATTCACCTATAATTCTGAAAATTAAATTCAAATAATTATTTCGCAACATCACAAACATTGGCGGACAATATGTACTTTTTCTTTATTTATAATGTTTCCCCTAAGGGACTTCATTCTTTCTCATTTGCTCCCCTAGCACCCTCTAACTCTTTCATCGACTCTTCCCCCAAACCATCCTCCCCTAGAATTATTACCACATTCTCTTGCCAGCTTCCTTTATCTTCCATTCTTCTCCTACATCCTTCCTATACATGCTCCCATGTTTCCTCTTCCTATTCGCAAATTCTGCACTTCCTGTTATCTTTCTTTTCCCCATACATACTTGCCCTTGCCTCCTTTCCCAATCTAAATCTTGCTGTTCTGGTCCATCTTTTCTCTCCCCATCTCTCGTCTAAATACTTTTGTACTTCTTCCTTTTTTATCATCTTATACCATATATTATATTTTGATTCCTCAATCATCCCCCATCTTTCTATTAATTGTCTTTCTCTCTCCCTATTTTCTACTTCTTCATAGTTTACTCCAGTCACGTAATCTATCTCTCTAGCCTTAAAGAACTCCCTGCTTTCTTCTTCCAATCTCGTTAATTCCATCGCCCTCCCTCTCCTCTCTTCTACCACCATCAAACACTTTCTCGCTCACTCCCTTCCCTTTCCCTCCCACAGCTTAGTCTCAAAATTCCATGCACTCTTTCCTGCCCTAGTACTTAATTGATCCCTTTGCGTTTCTTCTCTCACCATATATCCCAGCGCCCTCCCGTCTAACCCTAGCGTCCACCTTACATACCTTTCTTGTCAACTCTCAATCTCTTTCCTTTCTTCCCATCCCCATATCTCTGCTCCATCACCTAATACCGGCCATACCAGCGTATCAAATAACCACATTCTCCTTCTCCAATTTTATTTTAAACCTTCTTTTTCCTATTCCCCATATCTGTTTCATTACCCCTGCTGCTTTTTTTATCCTTTCTTATTAATGAGCTCTATGGTCTCAATTTGCTTGCAAGGTATGTCCCAAATAATTAAACTCTTCTACTTCATCTAATTTTATTCCCTTCCATCTCCCCGTCCATTCTCCCTTTCTTCCTCCTCCTTTTCTAAATCTCATTAGCTTTGTCTTTTCTACATTTAAATTCAACTTTTTTCCATCTAAGTATCTAAGACATCCTTGCCTTACTCCTCTCACCAACCAGAAACTATCTCCCACTTGCTCTCCTACTTTTACCTTGCATTTTGTCTCTCTGAAAATTCCCGATACTCTCTTTGTTAATCCCTCTCGTATCCCCTTTTTTCACCATAACTTTTTCTATCTCACCACGGTCTAATGAGTCAAGCGCCGCCGTTAGGTCCACAATCATTGCTATCATTGCCCCTTTCTCTCTTTTGATTCTCCTATTTACTAAATAGTTCAGAACATATATATCGTCGATCACTCCCATCCCTTTTCAAATTCCTGTCTGATTGGGTGGCTCTATCTTTTTCTCCAAAACTTCTTTTTTTAACCTCTCCGGTAAAATAGTCACATATACCTTACATAGTGTTGGCATTGATGTCACTCCTCTATAATCATTAACCTCCTCCCATTTGTCTTTCTTCACTATTGGTATCACTACTTCTTCTTCCCATAACTCTGGCCACCCCTCTCCTCTTCATACTTTATCGCACATTATCCATGCCCATTCCTTTAATTCTGTCTCCCCATATTTCCGTACTTCATTTGGAATATCATCTATACCAGGTGCTTTTCCATCTTTCATCATCCCTAATACCGTGACTATTTCCTCCCTTGTAATGTCCTCCTCATCTGTTTCCCTACCATATTTTCCTCCTTTCCTAACTTTCCTCTCTACCCCTCCTAGTAATTCCATTAAATATTTCTTCCATTCTACCATCTCAATATCCTGGTTTACTCTTTTCCTTCTTCTTCTCTCTTTATTTACCACCTTCCAAACCTCTTCATCCGTCCTAGCCGTCTCCGCTTCTTCTTCAAACCTTTTATTTTCCTCCTCTTTTTTTTGATCACACAACTCATCAGTTCAAAGAAGAAGAATCATTAAACTATAACTTTCATTAAAACATTCACATAATTTTTACTTTATATATTTCCTTTAGTTTGAACTTTAATTTCTGAATATTTGACTTATTAATAATCTTCTAAACCAATTACAGAAAATATAAGTTTCAATGGATCAGTTAATAATTAATTAACCAGTTCATAACATGAAAAGCATTAAACAATTATTTCCATTGAAACATTGAAATTATTTCTAGATTATCTTCTCCTTTAAATTTGAAATTTCATTTCTGTACATTTAATGTATTACTGACCTTTTAAACTAATAAAAAAGAACTAAAATATATGTACATATCATCTTGAAAAATGAATTCAAATAGAGTCATTTCACAACGTCACAAGCATTTGAAAAGATTATATAATTGCAATACAGGTATTTTAAAGAAAATGTAAAGTTTAATTATAGCAATAATAACCAATATCCAATTATAAAACCTTCAAGTAAATAATCAATTTATGTGACTTGACTAAAAAAGAATTTTAAATCAATCTTTATTTAATTCAAAGTTTCTAACAAAATTGATCGACCAATAATTAATTAAACTGTTCACAACATACAAGGCATGAAACTATTATTTTCATTGGAACATTCAAATAATTTTTACTTAATATTTTTTAAACATCCTGAAAATTGGAATTATTAATAACTTTTTATAATATTTTCAGACAAATTTAAACATAGTATTCAGATGTAATTTTGAAAATTAAATTCAGATACTCATTTAAGCATTAATCTATAACTTTCATCAAAACATTCAAATAATTTTTACTTTATATATATATTTTTTTCAAATTCGAACTCCCATTTCTGACAATTTGAATTATCAACAACCTTTCAAACTAATTCCAAAAAATTTAATTTATAATAGAATAAGTTAATAATTAATTAATCAGTTCATTACATAAAAAGCATTACACAATTATTTACATTAACACATTGAAATAATTTTTACATTATATTCTCCTTTGAATTTGAAATTTCATTTCTATACATTCAATTCATTACTAACATTTTAAACTAATTGAAAAAAAAATATGTACATATAATCTTGAAAATTAAATTCAGATAGAGTTATTTCACAACGTCACAAGTATTTGAAAAGATTATATAATTGCAATAAAGGTATTTTAAAGAAAAAGTAAACTTTCATTATAAAAGTAATAATCAATATTCAATTACATAACCTTCGTATAAATAATCCATTTATGTTACTAAGATGAAAAAATATTTTAATTCAATTCCTTTGCAATTTGAAGTTTCTGACAAAATTAATTGACCAACAATTAATTAAACTGTTTACAACATAAAAAGCATCAAACTATTATTTCCATTGGAACATTCAAATAATGTTTACTTTATATTTTTTAAACATGACATTTCATATCTGCAAATTGAAATTATTATTAACTTTAATAATAATTTTCAAACAAATTTGAACATAGTATTTAGATATAATTTTTAAAATTAAATTCAGATACTCATTTAAGCATTAATCTATAATTTTCATTGAAACATTCAAATAATTTTTACTTTATATATACTTTTTTTGAACTCGAACTCTCATTTCTGACAATTTCAATTATCAACATCCTTTTAAACTAATTCCAGAAAATTCAAGTTTCAATAGAATCAGTTAATAATCAATTAATCAGTTCACAATGTAAAAAGCATTAAACAATTAGTTTCATTGAAACATTCAAGTAGTTTTCACATTATATATATGTATGTATGTATGTATGTATGTATATATATGTATATATATATATATATATATTAAATTGAATTTCCATACCTTTAATTCAATAGTAAGCTTTAAAAATAATTTAAAAAAATTTTTTAATATATATGTACATATCATTTTGAAAATTTAATTCATATACAGTTATTTAACAACATGACAAAGACTTTAAAAAAATAATTATTCAATCAGTTCAGAAAATAAGAAGCATTGAATTATAACTTTCATTGAAAAATTCAATTAATTTTCACTTTATATTTTGTCAAGCTTTATAATATATCACTGCGATTGCGTCAGGAACTGAGACTATATCGTCATTCATCTAATCTCATCGAGTAGACTATAGTCAAGAAGGAATAGTATACTATTTCTTCGTGACGAAAATATAACGCGCATATATCCAGATAAAGAAAATCTGCGCCTGGATTAAAAATGTAGAAAAATTACTGAGATACATTTTATTTTATGCCGTGTATTGAAAAAGTCAGTCATAACAAGCAAAGATATAATATCTTACATTGAAAGTAATAGTAAAAATAAATAAATTGAAATAATTATCGGCGATCGATAAAATGAGAAATCTACTTCTTTAATTCTGTTAGTTTTAATTTTAATATATAGAGGTCACCCTATGACTTACTATAGCTAACAGAAATTCTTCCTCCATGAAATTACGAGTTTTCATCTATAGGATACATATAGATTGAATGTATACGTTGTTCGCGTGAAATTTATCTTTCTTCTACGGTAAAAATATGTATTTGGAATAAATATAGGTACAATTTTATGATTGTACAATAGGGTGGTCCAAAAAACGCTTCTCGAGCTACAGGGCAAGTACTCCCCGCAAAAGTTTCCATTTCCGTGGAAAAAAAAATCCCTAATTTTTTTTCGAAATTCGAATATTAACATGTGCCACCGGGCACTTCAAAATCCCATTTAATTAACATGGGGAGATTTTGGATTTTAGAAAAATTGAACTGATACTTCAGGGTTTGATCGAACCGTGCCAAAATTTTCAGGGATCGAAGAGGAGTACCTATGAAATAAAAAGCATACTAATAACTATTATTTTTAACCCACCCTTACCCCCCCCCCCCACAGCGCCCCAAATATGACCCAAAAATAAAAAACTACATTTTTACGTATTATTGTTACTTTTTAGCTATTTCCGTCGTATTTTTCGTACAAGTAATTACTAATGGACAACTTGAATATTTCTCAAGAGTTTTTAAAGAATTTTTACTGGTTGAAACAAATGTCACTTATTTAAACAATTATTTATTCCCAAAAAATGTAAAAAATAATCGTATTTTCTGATTGAAATGTAATAGTTTGTCATTGTTTGGAGTAGTGATTTAAAAAAAAATATTATGTAATTATTTAAACAATAACTTATTGTTTATTCTCAACATTTCTAAAAATTGACCCAGAGATGTCCAGTTTTTTCTCAAATTGGTATCCTATGCTACTTTTTGTTAAATAATTATATAATTTTGATACATATCTTTCAATGCTTGATAAATTTCTATTTGTTTAAACAATTTTGATTTGATCAAGCAGTTTTTTTCGATAACTTTAAAAAAATAATATAAATATAATGAATGTTCTGACTTTATAGTGTATAAAAAGAATATATTAACGATTTTTCAATTGTTTATACAAATATAATTTGTTTAAACAATTTTTTTCCAAAAATATTTTTAAATCGTATTTTCTCAATTAAAACTAATATTGAATGATTTCGAAGAGTAGTAAATTCTGTTAAAAACGTCGTGTTATTGTTTAAAAAATTTTTATTAGTTCAACCAATTTTTTATTAAAAAATGTGGATCAATAATATAAAATATTAAACATGGAATTATCTTCGTAAATATATTTTAATATATATTTTTTCTGTCTTCCAGCATGTCAGATTTATATTCATGAGACTTTAAAATGCTCTAATGAAATATAATCTGAACCCATTTCATATGCAGTCTAATTATGAAGAAATACGAAGAAAGCAATGATAAATACATTTTTATAATTCAAATTTTACTATGACTTTGATGATTTATTTAATAATGCGCCAAAGAAGATGTAAACCATCCATACTCAATTTGAAGGAAATTGAAAAAAAAACAATAATTAATTGTATAAACAATAACATGAAGTTTTTACCAGAATTTATGACTTGCCCTCTAGGGTGAAAAAAAATTTGCAATGCATTTTTGGACCACCCCATTGTACAATTTCGATTAGTGTCGAAATGCATACGTCTTAGACTCTCTCTCTCAAAATATTTCAAGTTATAATAAATTTTCAATGAATTTTAATAAATTTCTTATATAATAAAATATCTCAAGATATGTATAAGTTTTAAATTACTACGCTTTCTAAATGTTAAGTAGCCGCAAATGCATAATGTTCACATTAACAATAAGCGAGATTTGTATGAGAATTAGTGCGACTAATCCTTTTGCAATTATTTACTATTAAAAAATAATTTAAATCTGAGATGCGTCGATAATTAAAACGTACATACTTGTACGAAAAATATTTAATAATATACTTCGTTATTCATACTTTCTGATGAAATAATCAACAATGTGATTTTGAATTACCAAAAACTTAAATAAATGGTTTACTGCAATAATTTATCCCCATTTTGTCCCCTTCTGCAAAATGGAAGTTACGTAAGACGGATGACTTTTAAATATTTATTTGGGTTCAATAATTACATTGTAACTAAAAAAATGCAGATGCCTTAAAGCAAAATTAATTTTTTATAATAATTTAGGTATTATCATTTCATCTAGTAATCCAGTCAAATTAGACAAAATAGCCATTTGTTCGAACACCATAATATATATCCTGTATTTTTTTACTTAGATTGTTTCTCACAAGTAAGATATAACAATGTAAGAAACTTCTTTGTGAAGCATCCAAAAAACTTCAATTTTCCCATGGACAATCCAGTAGACATAAATAGACATAACAAATAAGTTAATTTTCAGTGAGAGCATTTGATCAAAAAATAATTTTTCATGAAAACTAATCTGATTTTTTCTTTTTTTAAACACAAATTGTTAAGACAATTAGTTTACGTACATCAGATTCGACAAAATTCATTACGCCATTCGACTTCACTAAAATAATTAGAATTCATTTGATGAATAATATGTTGAAATTCAAGAATTTTAAATCAGACTAAAATCGAATTAAAAATCCCATTTAACGTCTAATAGCCAAGTCAATGTATAGAATTCCTGAAAATAAAACAAGAATTCAACGATCAAATATGGACAACCACCACAAAATGCTCCTATTGAATAATATGTTCTTCTACTTAATTTGTTACCGAGTTTGTTACTTTATTTTATTTTAGCAAGTTTATTTTCATTTAAAAAATTATTTTATTACTAAAAATGCGAAGATCAGTATATTTGGAATAAGCTGATCGATATTATATATGACACTAAGACCAGCCCCCACCACCCTACATAGTGTCCCTTATGTGTGTGTTTCTGTTGGATTTCAGGGCCGCGCTCGATCTATGCGATAAAGGCACTGTCCGCAAGTGACTTTGTGTTCTTTTTGCCTTGTATTTTCGACTTTTCGCGACTATTAAAAATACGCAAGTCCATTTTCTAATCGAAATTTAAAAAAAAATCAATTTTTTATGGCAAAATATGAAAGAGCACAGTATTTTTACCCTAATAGTGTACATATTATTCAAAATACTATTTGATATTAGAGTTCTTTGGGCAAACAGTTTTTCTCGATTTTCTCAGTTCGAGTGAGACTGGACTTACGTATCTTTTTAGTTTGTACGGCAGCGCTAAGAACATGTACTTTGAAATTATGGTAATTTTATTGAACTTTCAAAATATTCGGGGGTGGCTGGGGTGAGTTCTGCATGTGCTGAAGGGTTGAGACTTTATGTGTGCCCCTTTGGCATCAAGTGAAATTATTATCAGCAAAAACTGGGCGGTTTTTTGAATTAGGTTGGTTTTGTTGAATTTTAAAAATATGTAGGGGTAGCTTGGGTGAGTTTCATATCTGATGAGGGGTTGCAAGTGCTTTAAGAAGTTTTTGGGGTTGTACGCGACTATTTTCTGTCATAAAATAGCAGCGTTCATCCATTTAAAAATAAAATTATTTTTCGTTATTGGCTAATGCGTTAGGAACTTCAGATTCATTGTTTAAGGGATGGTAAAACATCCCCTAAAATTAGGTCAAAACATATTCTTGCTATGTGCGCTTACTCCACTTATTGGAAAGCCATTTCATACCGTAGCAGTTGAATAAAAATCTCTATTGATTTTAGTTACTAAGGAATGATGATTTACATATGTTACTTGGATCTTTATAGGGTACAAAAACACCCCCAAAAACATGCTTGTTTATAATTTTAAAGATTGTTAATTATAAAACAAGGATAAGAATTATTTTCGATGTTGGAGAACACGTGGTGGGAAAATTGGAGGTATGGGAGTCACAGGTGAAAGAATGATAACTCATCACTTTACTAAATTATAACCACTATATTGCACTTGGTAGAATAACTATTATTCACATTGATGATTTAACATTAGAAAAAAGGGTATTTTAATTAATCGCGACTTTATGCGTGTGGTTTTACGAGGAGACACACGTGCTCACTCGTTCGCCATTAGCAAGTAACTGGTTGAACTACAAGTCACGCAATCGCAGTTGAAAATGAATGAGCCAGTTGGCTGATGAAAGAAAGGACGTAAATCAAAACGTGCAATCTGAACATCCTGCGGGGGATGTCACGCTTGACATAAAAAAAAAAGAATTAAAGAAAGTTTTACATAGTTGCTATTCCCGTTCAAAATTCGATGATAAATATGGTTAAATTGAGTTCGTTGTCTGAACTGGCAGTAAGGCCAGTTGATTCAGGCCCCTTTTATAGATGCCTTTTGGTGTCCGAATTGTTACCACACGGACCAAACCGTCGTTTCCAGGATGTAGTTCTTCGATGCGTGCCAAACTCCATTTGGCTGGTGGCACCTTTTCTTCCTTTAGAAGAACGATGTCTCCCACTTTGACCTGATTAGTATCCACTAACCATTTCGAGCGTTGTTGAAGATGATGAAGGTATTCGCGGGACCATCTCTTCCAAAAGTTGTCTCGCATTTTGGAAAGCAAAGCCCAACGTGTCAGAGCCTGATCATCGACATCAGTTAGCGAGGGCTCTGGGACAGCTGTCATAGGACTACCAGTTAGAAAATGACCTGGCGTAATGGCATTCATCGAAGTTGGGTCATTTGGATTAGGGTAAAGCGGTCTTGAGTTGAGGCAAGCTTCGATTTGACACAAAACGGTACTCATTTCCTCAAAGGTCAGACAACAATCTGCATTTATCGACCGTCTCAGGTGATGTTTTACCGATTTTACACCGGCTTCCCAAATGCCACCAAAATGAGGTGCATTCGGCGGAATAAAAGACCAAGTTGTTCCTTGGTTGGCTAGGTCTTCGGCCACTTTGGTGGTTATCCTTGTGGCGCCTCGAAGAAGGGATCGCAGCTCCCGGTCAGCTCCTTTGAACGTGGTCCCATTATCACTATATAGCCGTGAATAAGCACCTCGTCGAGAGATAAACCGTCTGAATGCGGCTAAGAAAGCATTTGAGGTGTAGCCAGACACTGCCTCCAGATGTATCGCTCTTGTAGAGAAGCAGATGAAGAGACAGATATATCCTTTATAGGATTTAATTCCTCTTCCTGGTGAAGCCCGAAAGTTGTAAGGGCCAGCGTAGTCCACTCCGGTACAAGCGAACGGCCTCGACTCTGAGACTCGGTCAGTGGGCAGCTGACCCATAAGTTGAGTAGGTGTTCGTGCCCTAAAACGCTCACATATTACGCAACAGCGAATGACCTGGTTAATCAGGATTTTGGCTCCGATAATCCAATATCTTCTCAACACTTGGCTCAAAGTCAACTGTTGTCCTCCATGGAGTGTGAGGGTGTGGGCTTGTCAGTAGAGAATTCTGAAGACGACCTCCTACTCTAAGGATTCCATTACCGTCCAGGAAAGGATGCAGTTTCACGAGCTCACTCTTCCTTGAGATCTTCTTTTCGTTCTCCAGAGCGAAGCATTCTGCCTGATAATGACGAAGCTGAGCACACTTGAGCCAAAAATTTAGACTCTTTGTTAACTCCTCCGTCGTAAGATAGGGTTCCACTGACGTATTGTTGGCAGAACAGAGTCTGCAGAACCTGTAGATATAAGCTGTCACTCGAATCAGTTTTTGCAAGGAGGAATATCGAGTAGGAAGTTCGTGAATGTAAGACAAGGTGGTCAGGTTCACCTTGATGTTCATGTTTGAAGGACCTAGTATTTTTTGTGTCTCTTGATCTACAACCTTGATAGGTCGTACGATTGTCTGAGGCCAATTACTTGGTGGTTCAGTCAACCAGTTGGGCCCATGCCACCACAAAGTTGAATTCTTCAGTTCATCCGAATCAAAACCTCTAGTTGCGCAATCAGCAGGATTGAACTTTGTAGGTACGTGTCGCCAAATCTGATCCCTAAGAGTGGAATGAATTTCCCCCACTCGGTTTGCCACAAAAGTTGGCCAACGAGATGGGTGGCCTTGAAGCCAATCAATAACGATCTGAGCGTCGCACCAGCAATATTTTGGGACATCTTTGAATCCAAGGTTTGAAGATACAGCATCGAGAAGCTTTGCTAGTAGCTGGGCGGCGCAAAGTTCCAATTTGGGTATAGATACCGTTTTAATGGGGGCTACCTTCGTCTTGGCTAAGATCAGATTAGATTGGAGAGTGCCGTTTCTGCTTCTAGAGACAAGATAAACCGTAGCTGAGTAGGCTCGCTGTGAGGCATCAGAGAATCCATGTAATTCCCACGGAGGGGCACAGTCAGAGGTTCCAAGCCAACGTGGGATTCTGATCTCTTCTATGGGGCTGAGCTGTTGGCGGAAGGCATTCCATTCAGACAAAAGGTCTTCAGTCAGCTCTGAGTCCCAATCCAGTCCAGAAATCCACAAATTCTGCAAAAATACTTTGGCTCTGATGAGAAAAGGAGCCAGCCAGCCAAGTGGATCAAACAGTTGAGCCACCTCGGAAGCCACCATCCGTTTTGTGTAAATCATTGGCTCTTTTGATAAAGCGACAGTAAAGTGGAAGCAGTCCGATGATGTACTCCATTTCAAACCCAAAGTAGAGACAGAATCTTCAATTTCAAAGGTCTTGTCTTGCCTCGAGTGAGTTCCAGAAGCCCCTGGAAGCAACTCAGGTGAGTTTGCTGCCCATTTGCTTAAGGTGATTCCTGCTGAGTTGAGAATGGAGATCAGTTCCTTTCTCTTGATCTCAGCGGATTGAATTGAGTCCCCGCCAGCAAAGATGTCGTCGACGTATGTGTTCTTCTTCAATATTTCCGAACCCAATGGAAATCGTTGTTGTTCATCGCTTGCCAGTTGATTCAAGGTACGGATAGCCAAGAATGGTGCAGCCCTAGTACCGTATGTGACAGTAGTGAGGCAGAAATCTTGTAGGTCTTGGTTTGGTTCCGGTCTCCAAACTATTCTCTGCAAGTTACAGTCAATGTCTTCTACATCTATTTGACGAAACATTTTAACGATATCGGCCGTGAACACGTACTTGAAGAGTCTCCAACGTGTCACAATTAACCAAATATCCGTTTGAAGTTTTTCTCCTGAATGCATCAAGTCATTCAATGATGTACCTGAGTTGGAGCGTGAGGATCCATTGAATACTACTCGAATCTTTGCAGACGGATCGTTCTTTTTTAAGATCACATGATGAGGCAAATAGTAATAGTTCTCAACATGAAGATCTTGGTTGTTTACTGGCCTCATGTGATTTAATGTAAGGTATTCTATCATGAATTTGTTGTAGGCTTCTTTGGCTTGGGGATCTCTTGAGAATCGTTTCTCGTTTCGAAGGAAGACAGAAACTGCTGTGCGGCGAGACTCTCCCAAGTCATTTGGAGACCCTGATAAGGGTAGTCGAACTACATATCGACCTGAGGAGTTCCTATAGTGATTGTCTGTGAATAAGAGTTCACAATCTTGTTCTTCTTTCGTTAAGAAGGTTCTTTTTGGAATTTCTTCTAATTCCCAGAAGAGTTGCAATTGTTCGCTGAGAGAGTTGTTTTCTACAGCATGAAGAACACTGGCAGATTCGATGCTATCATTTACTTGACGATCTTCAGGACGACCAAACACCACCCAACCAAAACAAGTATTCAGTGCAGTGGGACTGTTTAAAGGACCCTGTTTTAGGCCCTCGCGGAGTACATGGCCGAAGAGATCAACACCTATCAAACAGTCGACGCGTGCTTGACGATGATAGTCTGGATCAGCGAGCTCAAGGTCTCTCAAGTGAGGCCAGTCCTTGAACTTAAATCTCTTCTTCGGAAGCAAGTGAATCAGAGATTTCATAACTAAAGCTTGCATTGGAAGTTCGAACTGCAAGTCTCGAGGCGATCTGAGCAACAGATCAGCCTGATAACTAGAAGATCCCAACGGTGAATCTCCCATTCCAGTTAAGGAGATATCACAGTTTTGTTTTGGAATTTCCAATTGCTGAACTATACGTTCAGTGATAAATGAGCGTTCGGACCCAGAATCCAGAAAGCCCTTAACCAGAATTGAGTTTCCACTAAAGGAACTCAGTTTTATATAAGCGGTTGCAAAAATGCTCTTTGTGGTGTTGCGCTCAGATTTTGAAGTCAGATGATTGACCAAAGCAGAAGAGTTACTGGCCGATCTAGAATAACCCGAAGAAGATGGTTGCTCTGTCAGTAAATCAGTTTTCACCACTTGGTCATTTTTTCTCTGAGTGTCATCATGTACAAAAGTATGATGCTTCTCTGAACACACAAAGCATCGTTTATTTGAAGGGCACGAATTGGAAGCATGGTTTCCACGTAAACAATTGAAACAAAGTCCTAAGCGTTGGACATTCTCTATACGTTGGGAAGTACCGAGCCCCTTAAATCGTGGACAGTAAGATATGAAGTGAGAACCTTGACAAATGGAACAAGAATTCGAAGGTTTATTTTGCTTTTCAGAAGTCGCTAAATTAACCGATAGATTCTGTTTCTTAGATTTTTGGAAAGAAGGGTTGGTCGAGTTTTTTGCAGATAACGAAGTGGATGGGCAATCGTTTGGACGAGCAGCTTCTAAAGCTCTAACTCGACTTTCAAGAAAAGTTGATAACTCCTTAAACGTAGGAAAGTCTTCCTGGTCTTTCAAGGACGTTTCCCAGTCCTCACGAGTATGAGGATCTAATTTGTGAACCAGCAAATGAACGAACCAATCATCCCATTGATCTACGGGTCTACTCATATTTGAAAACGCACGAATGGATTCATTGGTGGCATCCAGAAGACGTAAGATTTCGTCAACTGATTTTTTTGAAGCTGAAGGACAAGACAGCAGCTTACGCATATGAGCCGCAAGGAGAACTCGGTTGTATTCATAACGTTTAACTAACGTTGTCCAAGCTTCCTTATAATTAGCGCTGCTAATTGACATATTTTTTAAGCGATCTGCAGCCTTACCCTGAAGTGCATTTTTTAAATAATAAAGTTTCTGCACATCTGAAATACTAGTGTCGTGAACCATTGATTTGAACATATCTCGAAAGGTTTCCCATTCGAGCTGATCACCACTGAATTTTGGAAGAGGGAGAGAGGGTAAATGCTTAAAGGAAATTTCTGAACAATGTGCTACAGGACTTGAGTTTTTATTACCTGGTATTTTCTCCGGGATCGCGCCGAGGTTTTTTAGTATGATGGTGAATTGACTTTTTGTTGTGATGTAGTCAGCTTCTATCTCGTCAAATTTATTATCAACAACATAAGGATCCTCAGCGTTTTTCGGATCCAAAACTATGTCAAAATGCTGATCATAAAAATCCGACCAGTATTTTTCCAGCGTAGCTAGTCTGGTTTCCATGTATGTTACAGATTTAATTACCTTCTCTCCTTGCTTCTTAGTGTTGTCGTAGAAGCGGGTAATAAGCCCAGCTATCGTTTTCTGTTTATCTACAGGTGACGTCATAGTGTCTGTCGATTTTACGTTTCGCACGTGCGAAGAAATTCACAGTACACTCAGATATGCACTATATACAGAACCCCGCACGGCGAATCGACATTCGCCTGGTCAAAACAAAACAGGTGGTCACTACACTCAGCAAGAAACTCGTTTAATTATATTATTATTCAAGTTCACAGTTAGATGCTTGTTTTTCACTTTCAGGAATTAAGAAGCTATCTATCTCGACTCACAAATACTCTACTATTCTCCATGAGTGAGATAGCATAGATTACTTTTGAGTGAATAAGCAATTGTAAGCTTGAGAAAAGTAAGAACGAACAAGTGATCACTTTAATCCACTATAACTTACTCGCGATTAATTTTTGTTAAATTTATTTATTTATCCGGTTTATTTATTTATCCGGCTCGAAGGACCAAGTTTGTTTATAATTTTAAAGATTGTTAATTATAAAACAAGGATAAGAATTATTTTCGATGTTGGAGAACACGTGGTGGGAAAATTGGAGGTATGGGAGTCACAGGTGAAAGAATGATAACTCATCACTTTACTAAATTATAACCACTATATTGCGCTTGGTAGAATAACTATTATTCACATTGATGATTTAACATTAGAAAAAAGGGTAGTTTAATTAATCGCGACTTTATGCGTGTGGTTTTACGAGGAGACACACGTGCTCACTCGTTCGCCATTAGCAAGTAACTGGTTGAACTACAAGTCGCGCAATCGCAGTTGAAAATGAATGATCCAGTTGGCTGATGAAAGAAAGGACGTAAATCAAAACGTGCAATCTGAACAATGCTGTATACCCAAAGAATCTTCAATCTTTCTAGTTCGTGGGTATGTATCTTTTGATTCGGTACGCCTAATTGTCAAAATATAAAAGTTTTAGTCAAATCTATCATAGCGTTTTTGAGGAAAAAAAACATTTTGCTAAAATAAGCATTTTTCCATTAAAATACACGTAAAAATCGAAACTTTGGACAAGTGTTTGTCTAAAAACTGTCCATCTTCCTGACATTTTTCTTTCGAATTTTTAGTTTGCAGGTTCGAAAATACAAGAAAATTTTTTTTTTTAGAATTTTTTATCATAAGGCTTTTTCTGTACATTTGGTGCGGGGTCCTTTTTTGTTTATTTACTGTACAGAGTGTACATCAACAAATTTATTTTAGATAAATAAAGAGATTTCCTTTTTATCTATTTTTTTGTTGCATAGTTGAAATGGAAAATTTTAATTTTTAATAACTATTTTCATAATTCAAACAATAAATATCTTTTAAAAATATAGTCTGAACCAAATTACATTTTTTACGAATGAAACAAAAAGCATGCTTGTTATAAAAAACCTTTTTATAGAAAATTGGTAGTTCTTCTCGAGATTAATAATTTTTTCAATTATTATTCCATCTTATAAAAAAATGTATGGCTTCCCTGGCGGACCGGCCGAACGCAAACATTACGCTACAGCGTAACGGTAAAGTAATGCTAAAGTAATGTTAAAGTAATATGGCATTATAATTAATAAAGGAAACAAAATTAATATGTAAATTG
>CAKNXH010052953.1:0-13333 GCA_932178445.1 Andricus quercusramuli
ATTGATTATTATCATTTATTGCAAGCCAGCCAGTATTCTGTATGTAACGTGATTGCCCAGGATTTAGAGATACATAGTTTTTCATGAGACTAGTGAGTCCGACATTTTTGTTTCGATCAATTTCTATTGCGTTGATTTCATATCTAGCTTCGTCAAACAAATGACAGATGGCATTAGAAACTAAAACTGTGTTTGTCACTGCTGCTCCATCAGTTCTTGTGATTCTTCCATGCACGTGAAGTGAACTTTTGCTGGGCAGGAGACAGTGGTCCTGATTTTGAACAGCAATCCGTATTTCATCACTGTTGTTGAAGGTCGATGAGGCATAAGGCTGATGTGCATGAATTTCGCAGTGCGCAATTGACTCATCAAAGATGATTGGTGCTTGAATATTTAAAATTTCCCCCTCCATGACAGATAATCAGGCGCTGATAGACAAATTCACAGATGCAGGTGCAAAAAATCTTGAATCTCTTTTATTCTCCTCTTCTTCTTTTGAGCTTCAGACCTCGACTTTTTAGGAAGAGGGCGCTTTGAGGTGTTAACCCTTTGACTGCTCTTCGCTGACTGATTAGTTTGTGACATTGTGCTGGTTTATTATAACCAAAGCCAATCTTCTTGTTGAAAACGATACCCATTATGATCAGAGAGACTTGATGTGTACTCTAATTGTTATAACTTCACCGCGAAAATTAACCAAATGTCCGTCTTGATCAACTATATGGAGCTGTATATGATCTATTGTCTGCACGGCGACTGGCAGGTAAATGATTTGAGATGGTACTTCCACTATCTTATATCCAGGTGGCACTACAGGAAAAAACTCATGAATAGTATGTACTTTCTGGCCATTAATGTATGCACCTGTAGTTATGCTACACTCAATACTCAAAGAATTCACTTTTATGATTGATACCGGTTGATCAGATTCATAAGCTTGTTTAGCTTCTAGTCTGCGCGGAGAGAAACCCAGCAAATGACCAATAGAATCTTTAGGTTCGAAATTTATATTGTGGCTGCAATAAATTTCACTTTTTAACGTATTATTGTTCGGTTTAATATGAATTTCAATGCCCTTTTTTACTAAAGCATTCTGCAAATAGCGCTTTATGTCACTTATTTCATAACTTCCTGTAGGTATTTCAATTATTTCATCGCCCACATAAAATTTATTCTGACCAATGTCTACATTGGGTATCGAATTGAAGGTTAGAAATTCAACGAGTCCAAGCGCGTAATTTTTATAAGGAGACAACTCAATCGGAGGAAAATAGTTCGTTTCCAGCATTGAAGAACTTCCCGACAATGTTAGTGTCAATGAATCATCCATGATGGCTGCCAGCGTTCAACTGACTTTATATTGAAAATATCAGCACTTATATAGATTAAACGTACTTTTAGATTTTAATTGATTGCACAGAAATTGCAAACATAAATGCCCACACACGAATGTATCGTAATTCTGATATCTCTCGTGATTATACTTTATGCTACCAACACCGAAATATTTGAAGAGATCCCAAGGTGGCCGAAGATTACTGAAGCTATCGAAATACATTATTTTACTGTCAATCTTTTTATAAGCACACCAGTGTGTTCCTGGTCCTTTTTCATCATCAAGATTAACAATAGCACATTCATATTTACGCGGTCCACCCACTGGTAATCCATTTCGCATGAAAACACCTCGAAAATACGGAATCTTCAAAGATTTTGCGAATTTGAGTAAATCCGCATCAGTCAGGGCTCGATGAGGTAGCTTCACTTGGAGTTTTTTGACTTGCGTTTAAGTCCAGCTCCTTGTTTATACGGTTTTAGATGAAGCCTCAATCCTCTCCTATGTTGCTTCAAGTAGAGGCCTTTTCCCAAAGAAATGGCTTCCATCGTTTCATTGTGTCGTTTACTCTCTGAAAGTTGTTGTTTTGCCAAATTTGCATCATTCACAGCTTTAGCTATTCCTGCAGCTTCACCAGCTAGCGCTCCGGCAGCACTGAGACCCGCAAAAACGGGTATGAGAAAGGGTAAAAATCCTCCAACTTTGCCTGGTACAGGTAGAATACGAGGTCTATTCACATTTCTTCTTCCACCAGCCTTCATTACAGCTGCGCGTGCGCCTCTGAGTGCTGATTTAATGGCAGTTTGCGCATTATTGCTTGAAACCATTGACTTTTTAGCTGCAGCGATAATTTTTCTCAGTGTAGCGGTAGGTTTTTTATTCCTGAGGCCCATTCCCAATTTTGATTTCATCTTCATTGTCTTTGTTATTCCCCAAGCAGCCGCCTTTTCACCTATTCCTGCGTCCTGAGCCAAGACACGTTCCCAAGCTTTTTCAGCTAATACACGGTCAGCTGAGTTTCTGGCCTCTATATTTTCTCTATTCTGTGAGTAGGCTATATCGTGCTCTTTGCAAGCAGCGTCCAGTGGATTGATGCCTGGATCACCTCGTGCTAATCGTTTGGCTAGTTTAGTACCTGGTCCACAGTACTGGTAACCAGGCAAGTGCAACTCAAACGGCAAATGGTTGATGATTCTGTTGAGCAAAACCACCACGTCTTGCCTGCTCCACAGTTCGTTTACAACTGACTCGTTTGCCTCTGTGAACGATCATATCTATGCGAGGGATACCTTCAGACTGATGGGTCAACCTATATAACCAGGATATTTATAGGCTTTTCAGTCAGTCTTTGTCAAGATGCAGTTTGAAGCACAACCTGTAAAACTACCTGTCCAGAATTTTGATTCGCTTGTTCAAAAGGAGAATAGGGATAAACGACATGGGCATTTGCTGCCAAACAGTGTACGAGCAATATTTTGTGGACCTTCCAACTGTGGAAAGACAAATGCTTTGCTGGCTCTACTGATACATCCAAATGGCCTAAGATTTGAAAATATTTACATCTACTCAAAATCGCTAAAACAGCCAAAGTATGAATTTCTGGAAAAAGTCCTTCAATCTGTACATGGTGTTGAGTACTATCCCTTCAATGAGCATGAAGAGGTTATAATGCCCAGTGAAGCAAAAGCAAATTCAGTCATTGTATTCGATGACGTGGCTTGTGAGAAACAAGATAATATGAGAGCATTTTTTTCCATGGGGAGACACTGGGATGTCGACTGTTTTTACTTGAGTCAGACATATGCGCATATTCCTAAACATCTTGTACGCGATAATGTTAATTTACTTGTGTTATTCAAGCAAGATGAAATGAATCTAAAGCATATTTATGATGATCATGTGAATACTGATATGACTTTTTCACAATTTAAGCATATGTGTTTAGCTTGCTGGAATCAAGACAAGTATGGATTCGTTGTAATTGACAAGGATAGAGATCTTAGCCTGGGTAGATATAGGAAAGGTTTTGATTGTTTTATAAATCTTGCAAAGTAATATATACATGTGTAGTGATCAATATAGAAACAGTCGCACCTTAGACGTTGATGTATCAACATGTCTTCACGTGAGGAGAATTTTCAATAGCAAAAAGATATTTTGCGTCAAATTGCTAGAGCAAGCGAATCAATTCGGCGGAAACATAGGTTAATAAAGTTGGGAAAAGAAACCGTTCTGCGCACATTAAGCGACACTTTTAAGCCCATTGTTAATCCACTAGAGAAAATTGTTGGTGGCCTGAAGAATATGAAAAAAGTTGAGCCAATTAAAAAGAGAGAAAAAGAGGAGGCAAAGAGTGAAGTAGAAGAAAGTATTGATGATTTATCATGTAAATCAATGTATGATGAAGCAGATGAGACTGATGAAGCAGATGGTACTGAAGATTCCAGTAACTTGGAGCTGTCAGCTCGTAGTGAAGCGGGAAATAACTCAGAAATACCTACATCTTCATGGATTGTTGATGATGATGCAAACAAATATCTCATATTGTTGGGCGAAAGAAGTAGAGAACTTGATAATATGTATGGAGTGAGAAAATTAACGAGAGATAGATTAGTGATTGGTGATTCTCCGATAAATTTCAGCCAAAACTATATTCATGTGCGTAATTTGAATTTTCCCAAAAGTAAAGGCTTGCTTCAGCTTTTATTCAAAAAGCTTCCCGAAGAGACCTCTATAACTTCCAGTGATCTTGAAAATTATAGGCAAATTATCGTTGCAACAAACGCGTATAAAAAGAATTATAAACCAGATGGCGAAATTCGTGACAATAACACCTTTAAATATAAAAATTTTATAAAGAAATTGATTCCCGTAGCAAAAAATACAGAGAGGCGGAGTAAAAACAGAAAATCATTATCAGGTAAAGGTTTGATCCCGCAACACATGAATGCTAGAGAGGGAAGTCTGATGGACTACATTTACTGGGATGACCCGAATGAATTGGTCGATCGATTACGCTTACTGCTAGCATCTCAAGTAGCTGGAAATCCAAGTCACTCAAATGAAATTGTATCAATTATTGAAGAGCTGCGAGAAGCTGGAATTATATATTAATGAGTGTGTTATCGAGATTTTCGTCATTTGCAAGATGAGCATCGATGTATTCGGACGTCATTCCAAGCGAGCAGAGAGTACAAATCGTGGCCCTCCTGGACTTGGCTTCAAAGTCACATCTGACGGAGATTATGACATGAATAATAAAAGGCTGTGTAAAGTGGCTGATGCTCAAGAGCAGAATGATGCTGTTAATCTGAATATGGTGCAGCATATGATACGGCGTGAACTTCAGACTATCTACGATGTTATAGCTTCCTTGCGAACTGAAGTAGTCAATAATAATATGATGATTGAAAGTTTGGAAAATTCCACAGATAAACATTTAAAAACTGTAAAAATTGATGTTGAATCAATTCAAAACCTGGTGTATCGAAATTCAGAGCTCATTAGTCAAGTAGACACCAGACTGAATGCACTCAAAAATGGACATTGAGAAGCTGCAGTTGGTGAAGGAGCTGCACAAGCCGGCTAGAAGAAATTACCAACGTCGACATTTCGATATCCGTGGCATTGATGAGACCTGGCAAACTGATCTTGTTGAAATGCAACCATACGAGAGAGTAAACAAAGAATACAAGTACATCTTGACTGTGATTGACGTATTTTCAAAATTTGCTTGGGCTGTTCCCGTTAAATCGAAGAAGGGCGAAGATGTAGCTGCAGCCATGGAATCTGTACTTGATAAAGGCCGCGTACCAAAAAATGTACATGTTGATAGAGGTACGGAATTTTACAACTCGCATTTTGAAAATCTTATGAAGCGATATAAGATAAATTTGTACTCGACATTTAGCAATTTAAAAGCATCAATTTGCGAGCGATTTAATCGTACCCTGAAAAATAAAATGTGGATGCAATTTAGCTTGCAGGGTAATTATAAGCGGATAGATATTTTGAAAGATTTAATTTCGTGTTACAACGATGCTAAACATCAGACTATTAGAATGAGGCCAAACGAAGTTACTAAGCAGAATGAGAAAAAATTGTTGTTCGATGTTTACAAAAAAGATGGCAGTGTGAAACAAGCAGTTAAGAAAACGAAATTTAAAGTTGGCGATAGAGTACGTATAAGTAAGTTTAAGCATGTTTTTGAGAAAGGCTACACACCGAATTGGACAACTGAAATATTTACTATAAGTAATGTTAAGAATACCGTACCTGTGACGTATATGCTTAAAGATTATCAAGATAAAGCTATTGCAGGTAGCTTTTATGAACAAGAACTTGGCAAAGTTAGGCATCCAGACATTTATCTTGTGGAAAAAGTACTGAAAAAGCGGGGAAATAAGCTATTTGTAAAATGGCTAGGTTTCGACGACTCTCACAATAGTTGGATAGATAAATCTAGTTTATAAGTATCTTTTGTATTAATATTAAGTTTTTCTGAATAAAGTTGATTATTTTCAAACATATATATATATATATCTTTTTCTTACACATCTACCCTACCCTTAATCTAGTAAATGAAAAAAGACGAATTTGGTTTTAAATTACATTTTTTATTCAGATTTTTTTTCCCCCTCACTCTCAACATAGATACAATTTTAATGTATAAAGATGGCATTTCTCAATTACTTCTTCACACACATTTCGATTGTAGAAAGTAATCATTTCAAGAAACAGACTTTCAAATTGCATGAGATTCGTGAATACAAGTTTCTTCATTGCCTTACTCTTTAAACTTATATAATTTTCTCTAATATAAGATTTTACACTTTTCACACAAGGTGGTGCCAAATTACACCAGGCACTTTCAGCGATGGTTTCAATGATGGCGTCCTTTGTCAGCTGGAACGGCATAACACTCTGTTCCAGAAGATACCGGTCGATACAAGCACTGACTTCCTGGAGAACAGCAAACGTCGTTTCTCGTAGTTCAAATGGATAATTTTTTTGCGTTTCTTCAATTTGCTCCAAAGTCACTATATAATCTCCAAAAGATATAGTCATGTGTATACGGAAATTTCCACAGTCGATGCATTGCAGCTTCTCTTCACCATCGAAGAACAGTGAAATGAGACTGAAGTAACTTTTAAATAATTTCCACTCTTCAGGATTTAGGTTTATGCTTGCACGGGGATGATTGGCCTGCAGTTTCACTGATGAGGCGCGCTTTCCATCTTCTCTAAATTCAGCACCGACGATAGCTTGCTTTGTGAACGATGAATTTAGATTGTATGTGGTGGAATGTAGCATTTGATTTCGAGGCGTATAAGACATGTTGATTGCACTGAAGGCTTTCAGGCACTGAGCAATAATTGAAAACTGCACACTTTATATATTTGTCTTAATGAATTCGATGGAATTGTAGCATCCGCCCAAATACCGCATGCCTAGATCACCATCTTCACAGGATTTCTTCATTCCCAACAGCAGATTTTCATCTTCAATGAGCAGATTGACCATCCTCGCTGGTAGAAAAAGGTTAAATTTCTTCTCCACAGTGACAATGAACCGCACTCCAATCTGCGTTGTTGCTTTCCTGATGTTTGTGATTTCGTAGTTTTTATTGAGTTCTAGGTCCTTGAGCTTCCTGGTTGGTAGGAAATCCTCGTTGACTGCGATTTTGTTGAGTTTTGAGAAGTCCATCTTCAATCTTTAATAATCAGTGTATTAAATTTTCTCGCAAGATTTTGTAAATCTATTCGCACTTGTATCGCTTGCTTTAGTTCTCGAATGTTCTTTAGAAATACGTTTAAGCGACTTTTCAGCTCCTGCTGCTTATCTTCTTTACAATCTGGCATGTACCAACAAACTGTTGAGATAGGAGAGCTGACCCTCCTTTTATAGACACTTACCCCCACCCTTACCAAATTTCTAAAGACTTGCGCAGTATTACGCTATATGATGCAATAATTCCTGGAACGAGGATGACGTCGTCAGAATGGAATTTTGTTTACCAGAAATTGTTTAATATTATATGAAATGTGAGACGTATGACGCATGATGTCGGCAAGAGCCAAAAGGGGATTTTTTCTTAAATTAAAATGTTTTATCTAGAAGGAGGCAATACATCAAATTTATATTGTCAAAACAGGATGTAGCTGGAGATATGGATTCCTGGGAACGAGGATGACGTCATCAGAATGGAATTTTGTTTACCAGGAATTGTTTGCACTTACCCCCACCCTAACCAAATTTCTAAAAACTTTTGCGTAGTATTACGCAATATGATGCAATAATTCCTGGAACGAGGATGATGCCATCAGAATGGCATTTTGTTTACCAGAAATTGTTTAATATTATATGAAATGTGAGACGTCTGACGCATGATGTCGGTCCCTGCTGAAACCTGTTTAAACTTGCAAAATATAACCTTGAAAGTATTTACGCGAAATGCTGGAGATAAGCAATAACCTTGGATCTATTTTTACATGGATTCGGCTAGCGCAATTGCTCAATATTATGCTATGACGCATCAGGAATGTACATGCACTCTTCTTCTGAAACCTGTTCAAACTTGCAAAATACATTTCGCAAAAAATTACTCCCTAAAAATAATCATATCACACATCCCCAGGCATCAAAGACACCGACTATTTTTCTCAGAATTACCTTGACAATAACAAGCAATTATAGACGGGGGTTGAAATGCAACACCACCATGTACGTCATCACCTTATCTCCCGAGCGGCGGCTCACGAGGGGTGATGACTCATCACCTAGCAGCCTGCATATCTAGACTCCATCTTAATTCGTCTTAATATCCAGACTCCGTCCGAAAAAAGTGGGGTAGAACCCTCCCTACCTATCTACTCATATACATTTTGTGTTAATTGATAGGACTCTTATGCGAGAAAATGCAAATGGTTCGTCAAACACTTATCAGCTATTAGTCGATATTGAATGGATGGTGTCATTTTCTTACTTTTGGTTCACCGTTTTAAAAAGGCTCGGTCTATTGCTTCAGTAAATTCTGGAATTTAAAAGTTTGTCGTTAACTTATTTCAAATTTCATGACCATCAACTATAAGTACTTTGTTTTCTAGCACAGGACTGGAAATATTATTTTTCAAATTTTACCTTCAAATTTTAACAGGAATTATATCGTAAACGTAGAGTCGACGAATACCGTAACAATGGTTTCTATGTTTACCCATTCTTATGCGCTTACCTGATGAAGTTAAAAGTTGTAAAACAGGGCCGCTGAAAGCCCTGAAAGGGCTTAAACTGAACCGTTCCAGAATGGGGAGAAATTTCCCACATCTGTTTCGCATACATTTTATGATCTTTCTTTCAATCTTCTCGGAAGCGTCAACCTAAAAATTTCCCAACCCAACAATAGAGGAAATCGCATTTTTCTCCTAATCCAGGAAAAGAGTCGAAGAATACGACAACCTTCATTTTTATGATTATCCGTTTTTCTCCGACTTTATTGGTTAAACTGCAATTCCGAAAATAGGAACACCAAAAGCCCTCAAATCGAACCGTTTAAAATGTGGAAATCTTTTACGCAACTGTTTGTCATTAATTTGATTATGTTTCTTTCAATCTTTGCCAAAAATTTGCCAACCCCGCTGTGACCAAAAGGGATAGTCCAACTCGCATCGATATACCTAACTATATAACCCCACCCCCGAGTGCTTTTTGCCAGTCAAAATCCCTTTATAGTTATTTTTTGACTGTATATGAATTACTGTGATATTGTAGGATCAGATTTAAATTTATGCCGTTTTTATAGAATTAGAAATTGATCGATTTCAAACGCTAGCAATTTGGAATGCGACTATGAAATCTTTCAAAATTGGGAAACTTCATATTGAAAGCCTCGATTGTCAGTTTTAAATGTAATAACTTTAGATGTACATATTGTAAATTGTTTGGATTTAATTTTAGTCGATTTCAATTTTTATATTTCAGATTCAAATACTCTAAATTGTTTTTTTTTTGCTTGGTTTCAATTAAAAACGTACACAATTTCTGTTTTTTTTTAATGCTTCGAAATCGTGAAATACTTGATAGTTGCACAATTTTCAGTTTAAAGGATTTCTTAATTCCAAAAATTTGAATTATATGCTCTCGTAAAGGAATGTAAAACAATGTCGTATTAAGATGATAATTTCTGAAATTCAGGCCTAAAAAATGAGAAGGTTTTAGAAGTAGAAATAGGAAATGGCAGTATGTTTCATTTTATGATATAAAAAAATATGGAAAATTTCAAAGTGAACTTGAAAATAAAAATAATTTCAAATTGAAATGCTTAAAATAAGTGCAATTGTAAAGATTGGTATTATATGTAGTAGTCTTGCTTTGTAATCTTTCTTTCAATTTTCAATGTAATGCCTTACAATTTTCCGATTTTTAAATAACGATTCAAAAATATATCATTCAAAATTGAAAAGTATTTAATCGGAAAATGTCAAGAGTAATGAGTAATTCTAAATAAAGTGTTAAAAATTAAATCATCTTAAATGAAGCACTTGATAATTGTGTTCTAACTCAAAAGAAATGAAAATCAACTATGTGAAACTGATACTTCCGTAGCTGAATAATTTGTTTAATTGTGAACGGTTACCATATATTAGAGTTCAGAATTTTCATGCATATTCTCTTCCGGCATATTTTGTCGGATTTTAATATTCACTCGAATTAAGCCAAAGGGCAGTTTTTAGCCTGATCACTGGAGGACCCCCTTTACTTCTCACTTGAATATATCGAAATCTGACATCTCTTTCCCATTCACCTACAAATGGATGCTCCTCCTACTCATTGTAAAAAAATTACGATCTGTTTTATTTCGTTTATAAAAGATTCAATGTCGAGATCGTACAAGATAAGATTCTGGTTTTTGAATCAAAATGCCAAGGGAAAATGAATAATTGGCCAGGGAGAAATGATGGATTTTTGAAAATGAAGTGTTGCGGCCACCCTTATATAATTATCTTTTCAGTAATTTACTTACCTTATATTTCCATTTCTATGTTTTGTTGAAGTTGCTTTCTCATAACGATAATATTTTTAGTTCAAAATGTTATTTTTCAACTTTAATAGTTTTTAGTGGAAAATTGAATTTTTTTTCTGTTGAAAATTTGTCTTTGTGGCTACAATTTCATCTATTTTTTTTTAAATTTTTATTTTCTTAAAATAAAAAGCAACTGTTTGCTTGAAAACTAATATCTGTTGGTTGAGGACAAACTATTTTGTAGAAAAATTCGTTTATTTTTGGTTCACTTTAACGGCTTTTTATTAAAAATCCAAATCTTTTTTGATTCAAATATCGACTATTAGATTATTCGTTGAGAATTTATGGTTTTTTTTTTTCAAATTCTAGAACTGGGGTAAAGTTGCGACTTTGATAGATTTTTTATGGAGGGTTTCCTTCGTTAAAAATTCAACGACGCTGTTAAAATTTCGTTTATTTTTGTTAAAAATAAAATTTTAAAACAAACTGTAACATTTCCATTTTTTGTTGAAAACTGATATTTTTTAGTCGAAAAGTAGTCTTTGGTAAAAAAAACTAGTCTTCTTGGTTTGAAATTTCCTATTCTTCTTTGTTGAAAAATGCAAGATTTTGGTTACACATTATTTTTTCCCTAAAAATTCTGATTTTACGGGTGAAAATTCACTGCTTTACAAAAAAATCGTCTTTTGGCTAGAAATTTCAACACTGTGAATTACCTTCTTCTTCTTACTTGATTTAAAAATCTGTATTTCTTAAAGCCGCCATATTGGATGGGTAAGAAGTGTAACGTTTTTTTCAAAAACGGTAATTTTTAAAACGGGTAAATTTCGTAATTTAGGGGATCTCAGCGTAAAAAAGTTATATTACAATAGAAAAATTTACAATGTCCAGTTTAAATACCTCAGGTATACTCGCTCATAATCCTAAAGTAAAGTTTCATTTTATGGTTTGAAAAACCCACGATTAAGTTATATTACAGTAGAATTATTCACCACGTCCACTTTCAATACCTCAGGTATACTCGCTCCTAATCCGAGACTGAAGTTTAATTTTATGGTGGGAAAAACCCATGATTAAGTTATATTACAGTAGACTCTCTAAATATGAATTAGTGAAAATTTCACTAGTTGAATTAGTAAATGTATGGTTCACTAACCAAATAGTAATATTTTGATGTTTTACATTTGAAATAGTAAATATTTTACTAATAAATTAGTAAAAGTTTCACTAATCTCAATTAGTAAACATGGTTCACTATTATTTAGTAGCTTCGCTTCACTAATTCATTAGTAACTTAGAGCGCTCACTAACGAATTAGTGAACTACAACGATTTTGACCAATCTGAAGTCATATCCTCATATGACATTGCGTGCCACTTGATGCCACGCTATTTGAGGTTCGCATTGTTTTAATTCTTAAAATACAGTTCAATTTTAAAAATCATTAATTTAATTTATATTCACAGTGTATGAACCAAAAACGGTTTTTTATCCAAAACCATCAATTTCAAACACTTCTAATTTCTAATTGCTTAAGTATGTAAAAGTTCATTTAAAAATTCTTCAAATTAAAATGTACGCTTGAAAATTAAAATCTAAAATGGAAATTTTTTTAAGTGGAAGATTTTCGAATTACGCATGCTAAACTGAATGATATCATGATTGTAAAATATAGCAATTTATCTAATTATTTAAGAAGGGTTGAAATACAGGTTGGAAAGACTATTTTTAAATTTGTAAAATTCCTGGTCAAAAAATAAATGCACTGTTATTTCCCGGGTTTTCCCGGTCTCATAAGATTCCCGGTCCAGCGTCCACCCTGAAATTATCATATTATTGTTCTATTTAACTATGGCCAGTAGACAAAAAGGAATTGAAGATCAATTTATGTTGGGCGCGGTTAGTACTTGGATGGGTGACCATTCGGGAATACTACTGCATGTTGTTGGCTCATCGTGGGTGTGGTGAGCCCACACTGGTAGTTATTTATTTCAAGAAACTATCCATCTAGAAACACTACCCGAATCGTGTATTATCGTGTAATACCTGGCCAAAAACACAACATCATTAAAATTTAAAATTTAACATTGATATTTAATATCAATGTACTTTTTTGTTTCAAATATTCTGTTTTATTGTCAATAAAACTTACATGAATTTATTACAGTGCATATTCTTTGTATTCTAGCATTTTTTATAATCTCCTTTCAATTTATATTAATTTTTAGAAAATTAATTTTTTCACTGAACAATTAGTGCATTTTTACTTTATAATTGGTGACTTTTCACTCTTCAATTAGTACACACTGCAATGACAGGGATTACTAATTGCTTAGTGGAATTTCACTAATTTCACAAGTGGACAATTTCCACTAATCAAATTAGTAGTTTTCTACTAATTGTGAGTGGCCGACTTCTCTCTAATTGAATTAGTGAAATTTCACTATCAAATAGTGAAATTTCACTAATTCAGATTTAGAGAGGAATTACTCACAATGTCCAGTTTTAATACCTGGGTTTACTCGCTCCTAATGACCTAATCCGAGACTAGAGTTTAATTTGTAATGCGTTGGTCAGTGGAAATTTTTATGAGTATTTATTTGCTCTCATCCTCCCGAAGCAGCCCGACTCGGATCCATCTATCTGTAAACTGTAAAGGATACCCCCACCATTGCGCCCCACTTACTTCTACCATTCCTATCTCACGTCGCACAGTGGGAGGAAATGCAGTTTTTTCGTTCCAAAAATTCTAGAGCCTTCAATTTTGGTCTTATTTATCTTTTATTTCTTTTTTTAATTAGAGTGCATTTAATTATGAAGAGCTTCGCTGTCATAACTTTTGTCCCCTCTATTAGTTTATGTTGAAATTCAAGAATTTTAAATCAGACTAAAATCAAATTCAAAATCCCATTTAAAGTCCAACAATCAATTCAATATATAGAATTCCTGAAAAGACAACAAGAATTCAAACGATTAAA